>ML810361.1:3847-50163 GCA_009831015.1 Picea engelmannii
GACCATCGATCACATAAGAATTAGAGGAAAGGCCCAGATATTCAGATTCATAGTTGAGGTTTCCTAGGTATTACATACCATTGAGAAAGGACACTGCACCACAAGTTATACTACCCAAGGATTCCAAGTACTTGTTGGTTACCCCAGAAATACCACTCGATGTCATTATTGAAGGGGACCTGATGGGAAAGGTCGTTTCTTTGAAATTTTCAAACCATGACATAACATATGCACAAAATTTTCCTAAGTTAGCACGGGACAATTATTTACACACTAAACGTGTACCAGGGACAGGTGCAATACTAGTCGAGCCACAGAGATGGGCGGTCACACTAGAAAAATCAAGGATATTAAATTTGTTAGAAATAACACACTTTGGAAGAGTTCTAGAAATAAGATTCTACGTTAAGATGTTATTGAGTTGCATCCACAAAGAGAATTTATGGCTAGATCCACTAGTATCTATGGATACATAATTGATTGTGCAGATAACGGGCTTGCCGACAACAGGGGAAGATCTGAAAACCATATTCGCAAATAAGCCTGGGAAGAAATCATTATATGAAAGTATGAAAGATAATTTAAACACCTTTAAAGGAAAGTGAGGGTTGGATGTCGCTAGCATAAGTGATGATGTAGTTAGATTTTCAATGTAGGTATTGCCCTACAAATTACTAAGGAAATGTTGTAAGGATGAGGTGTCAGCCGCAATAATAACATCTATGAAGAAGTGAATAGAAGGGGTCCAGATGAATTGGGCCATGTTTTTGGTCAATCAGTTTATGATAGATTGCAGTGATCCCTTAGAGAAAGAAACAAAATTTCACTATGCATGGATTATCATACTGATAGCATTGGTCGCCTGGAGGGACCCTGATGAGTGCCAGTTTTTTAAAATGTCACGAAGAGATCATGCAGTGATACGCTATGTTAACTTATGGAATAGTATGCACAAGGGATGACAAAAAGACAACAATGTCACCTTCTATGTCTACTTTATCATGATTAGGCACATCATAGATCACATATTGTGCATCACTTCCATGACTGTGGAGAACTATCAATATATTGCGCGGTTCAAGCAAGGATGCACCACATGTATATCCAAGATAAAAGAGACCCATCATGCCAACAAGCTACAAGATTAAAGAGGAGGATGTATGAATTATTTACAATGACTGGGATGAATAATGGAAAGTTCCAGATGAAGAAATGGAACACCCTAACGAGGAAGAGGAATGAGACAATGAAGAAGAAGACCAAGGAAATGGACAAAGAAATGTCATAGGGGACATGCGGGAGATAGTACCAAATGTAGGGGAAAAGAGGAAAGACAATGGCAAGGGGCCAACAACATTTGAGTGCAAGAAGATGAAAGCCCACAAAGAGACAACTATCTACACTCTAAAAGATGATGATATTGATAGAATTGGATACCAAGTGAGGGATGCCACAGAGGAGGTAGTTCAACAGGTGTCACAGCTACAAGAGGACATAAACAAGAATTTTCAATATAATTTGATAAAATTGCAGTAGCGCTTGGAGGAAATGAGCATAGAGCCAAAGAGCAGATCCATTGAAGGCCAACCAATAAGCGTGACTGGAGAAGCAATGGCCACCACTTCGTACCTACTAGAGATCACAGTAGGACATGAATATATTGCCCAAGGTAATTGAGTTCCCTAGTTAAAGATGAAGGAATAAGCACAAGTACTAAGTCACTTGGACTTAGTCTTATCACATATACCCATGGAAGACTTACAAGGCTTGCAGGTAGGGGTGGCGCAGGAAATACAGTTCCACGCATAATCAATGACAAAGGAGTTAACCAAGGTAGCAACAGATAAGGAAGACCTGCAGAAGGTTCATATTGAGGTATTGTAGGAGAAAGGAGATATCGATAAAGAGTATGAGAGGGTACAACAATCCATCCAAAATATATTTAGGGTGATTCTTGAGTTATCGGTGGTGATAGAAGCAAAAATAAAGGAGCAGATATAAAAAAATCAGCGAAGTAATTCAAGGATTTCTCAATAGGATTGGAGATTTGAAAGTGTTCATCACACCAGGTACACCACCTGAGGAGAAGGAACAAAGAGACAAAAAAACCATAACCTCAGTCGCAATAATTAAGAGTCTCGGTGAGGAGTGCACAAGGCTATGTGAAAAAAGAACGTGTATTTGGACACAACTAAAGGTGAATCCAGAGATAAAGGAAATTGAGGAAAGAGTATGAAGTGCATAGGAGAAGGTGTAGAAAGCCAATGAAAGAATAAACACTCTGCCACCAATGGAGCACATGATGGCCATCCTTGCGAACAAAAAATTATATAATGAGATAGAGAAGATGAGGGTAGAGAAGACGACTATCGCACAATGATTAGAGCCCCTGTCAGACGAAACACTCGAGATTATAGGGGGATTGGAAATAATGCAAGGCATGTTGAATCAAGCCAAGAAAGATTGCAAGGAGAATATTGTGACGCTAACGACATAGATCATAGAAGAACTATTGGAGAGGGAGGTTGAGGCAAAGAAAGAAGTCACTACAGCTAGAGAGACATTGCAAAAATTTATGGAATCGTGGAAGGGAGAAACACAATAGGCCTAAGTTACTTTGGACAAGGTACAGGTGAGTGTTGGGGGGCTGTTGGATAGACATTTTGAATGCAATTTTGAGAAATATACTAAGGGTTGAGGAATGTGTAGAAAAGGAACATTTAGGATTAGAGTGCACAGTAAAGGCATATTCAAGGTTAGAGTTCTCAATAAAATCATATTTGGCATCAGATAAGATGATAAAGAAAGGAAATAAAGCAAGTAGATAAAGCAGGAAAAGAATCAAAAGTTGTAATGAGTCATAATGAGTTGTCATAGGGTTTTTGGATAAGCTAGTAGGGTTTTGATCCCTAAACTCTATGTATAAATATGTAATGTGTTGGAAAGAAAAGATTTTTGTTGTTGATGAGAGAATAGGCTAAAAGTGAGAGAGAGTCTATGTTTGAAGGTTTAGGGGAGATTTTGTAGAGAGAGGCTTGCACTACAGAGAAGCTAGGAAGGATGGGGATTGATATCATGATGTATCTATTGTAGCACAATGTGCAATACTGATATGATTGCATGAAGAATAATAAAGAATCCATTCCTTGTGGACGTAGCCAAAGGATTGGGTGAAGCACACTAAATTTTGTGTATAAATGTTCCTTTTTATGTTATTGTTCATGCATGTTCTATTTATGCATGATTAAATCTAGATGTGAGTGATGCAAAGTAATTATAAATGTCTAGTGAATAGTCTATGTCATAATCTATGTTATAATGGTGTTGTATAATTGAGTTTAACAATTAACTAAGGGATAAGAGACACAAAATATTGTTCATGGGGTATATAAGAACATGTTGATGACCTCACATCCCCTCATCTGTCTAGAAGCTTGGATCCTGCAGTCCTAGTAGCTACCTCAGGTGAGACTTCACTTACATGTAGGTGATGTCGAAAGGGCTGGTATCTGAAGGGTTTTATTGGTTAGATAACTTGAACCTAGGGTCTTACAACCATGCACCAACAATGTGGATTTTTTAAATGGAGAGAGTGAAGGGGGCACGTGGGTCATGGGACCTCCCCTCCACATAATCCTTAAATACTTCATAAACCATTTTCATACATCCAAGCCTTGACTATGTTATTTCAAATTTTCATTTTTTTGGAATTATATTTTAATTTAAATTATTTCAATTTAAATGAATTCAACATTAAATGGTTTTTAAATTGAAATAATTTTAAATCAAATAATTTTAATTAAATAATTTGAAATTGAAACAATTTTTATTTTTTAAATGAGACTTTTGTGTATGGGTGTGAAATGAAGAATGTTAACCAGTTACCTTATTGAAGGAAATGTCGACACTTCCTAACATGATTTCAATATCTCATAACTTACTCATATGACATATGATTTGGGTTCCTTTTTCTACGACACGAAGAGGATAGGGAGGTTCTTCCGATGGGATAATTGACCATGTCATTTAAACATTCCATAGATGCCACGACTAGATAGGTTGGTTTTGGTGAGAACTTCAAGGTGATCATTTTTACACTTCTAGGCCTCAGACTTCGTTTCAGTCTGTTGCGTGAGAATTGTAATCGCATAAATAATACATTTGTCTTGTTTCAAGGGTGAAAAAATCACTTTGACAAATTCCCAAAATTTTGAGCATGGACATTTTTTAATGAAACTTCAAGTCTCATTCTTGTTGCTTCTTTTCCATAATTGAATTTCGTTAGTTCTTGCATCATATTTTCTATATAAGATCTCAGTTCATCTATTGAAGTTGAGGTAATGTTTCAATAGGAAATAAATATAAATCCATGGAAATAGCCAACAAAAATTTGTATCGCTTAACACTATTTAGGAAATAGGAGGACCAATTTCTTCTAAGATGTGTTTCAGAGCCAGTGCAATACCTACATATCTTGTAGCTAACACATCTAATGATAAATGACATTTTCTTGATCATGGTTGGTCATAAAGTCAAGAAGCACAAAATGAACAAGTTGGTATAGTATGTGTAGTGAAATTTATTGGTGACACAGATAAACTTAATTATGACTGCAACATGAAGTAGATTAGGCGAGGTAGGCAATCAATAATCAATCATCTATTTAGGCATAGAAATATTGATTATTGGAGATTATAGGAGCTTGACTGATGGGCGTAGAAAGAAGGATCCGATCTATACGATAAAAGTATGGGACTCAAGACGAAAGCATGTCTTGTTGATAGGGTTGGGAGAAAAAGAAGAGAACATCGTCGATATGTGATGTATTGATGAGGTTTGGTGGAATATCGTTAGTGTGAGGTTATCATGTTAGTGGAGTTGGGATAAAGTTCATTGGTCAGAGGGATTCTACATCATAATTGATCATAATAACTCCTTAGATGTAGCAGAGAGATTTATATCAACTACATTGGCTCTAAATCATGGATCGTCGATGGTGATGTTCGAAACTCCTTTAATCACACTGACAGAGTTTGTGGGAACTCCTCTAGTCACACTAGAGAGGATAATGGGAAGTGTTTCGGTAAAGAGTTATATGTATAAAAATACTTGTTTTTAATGCCTATGGTTGCAATAGAAAGTATGATGGTAATTTCACTGGTGTATCAACAGATTTTGACGAAACTCCGTCGGTATTACCAGAATTTCGAGGAAAAGGAAAGTAAAGAAATATAAGTGAAGCATCATGAAGAATTTCTATAAATAGTAAAGTACAGATAGTGGTAATAGAGGTTTAAGATTTACCATTTGCATGAGAGAGTATGAGAGACTTTTCATTAGAAAATTTTAGTGAGGGGGGCCAATTTATTCTCTTAGAGAAAATAGAAGAGAAGAAATTAGGGAGGGTGTAGTGTGGGAATTACAAATGATGATACACTGGGTGAAGAAAGAATTTATTCCTTCTTCCTTTGTGTAATGTCCCTGGCCACCCATGGATCGGGGTATGACATCGTCAAGCCCACCCTTGGACTCTTCTTTCTCTTACTGATACCTTTTTAAATTAATAAGGATGCATAAAAGAAAAGATATAACAACATGGACAACAATAACCATCAAGCATGCATATTCTAAAGATTCAATTAAACGATAAATAAATACACAGTGGAATACATTCATATACAAGTAAATAATACAATAACAGAGAGCACTTATCTTTATAAAATATGACACCAACTAGCTGCAGACCAAGGACGTTCCACCTAACCATAGACACTATTGTTCCAAATCTCAACAACAGTGTCACCCCTGAGCCAGGGCTATGAATCGACAAGAAAATTTCCAGAGTGTTACTTGGATTCACAAACCAGTCAACACTCAAGCTCTCATAGGATTTCCCATCACTCACAAAATCCAAGTACCCATCTCTCTTCTACCCATCATGCACCACCCAAGAGAATGGACCTACACACTTCTCTGTCATGCAGTCCCTCAGGAAGTCCTTCTCCTTCCAGGGCTCCAGTGCAACTGGTCCAGAATCTCAATGTTGGAACTCTCAGGACTCGCAGTTGTGAAAAAATCTAGGCCAACGCATATCAGACATATAGGCCTCAAATCATGGATAAATTACACCAGTGACCACTATAGCCAACAATACCATGGCTACTCTTCAACAGTTTGTTTCCCTTTCCCAATCTAAGATGCGGATGAGGAAGATGAATGAGTGACGGAAATGAATGGAGTGAGATATCCACCCAAGGTGTGAAATAATGAACAATCAGTGAATGAATTCGTGAGGGAAAGGATGGAATGAAAGAAGAAGTGAAGGAGAGAATAAGACAACCCCCCAATCAGACCAGTTATGGGTTTAATTATTTTCGTGGGGAATCAAGAACCTCCTGGCCTCCCCCAAGAAGCTCACATAACTTATCCACTCCCTTACACAAAAGGGTAATTAAAATAGGAAATAAAAATTTATCCCCTGAAGCCCCCTCTCTTGTGGAATCATAGCCCCCTATAACTCTAGTCCTTGTCTGTCTAGCATCCAACAATGTATTTATTATCAATAATGATAAAAACATTACATTTCTTGGGCACACTGGCCTTTTTAATAATTGTTTGGGCACTCTGGCCTCTCAGCATTGTAACAATACATTATTTAAAATGGGGGTTCAAAACCGGGGGTGTTACATTCCCTCCCCCTTATTTTTCCACTTTCCCCAGTGCATATACAAAATAGAAATAAAAATCTCAAAATTTATTCAAAAATATGCAAGCAATCTTCCCGCATGGAATCTTCATGCTCCCAGGTAGCATCTTCATGACCGTAGCAAGTCCACTAAACTTTTACCAGCTCTATAACTTGATTTTGGAGCATTTTGACCTTTTTGTCCAATACCCGTACTAGTTGGACCTGAAAGTCTCCCTCTGTCTCTACCTGAATCAATTGTCAGTCAATAACATGGTTAGGGTCATGTACATATTTCTTTAGCAAAGAGACATGAAATATATTATGCACATTCATGCAAGAATGTATGAAACTATCCCTATTCTATCTAATATTTCAAATGGACCACAGAATCTCGCTGTCATCTTTGTACAACTACCCAATTTCAGGGAGCTTTTCTTGGGCTTCAATTTCAAAAGTACATGCTCCCCTACTTTAAATTCTCTAGTTGTCCTGTTCTTATCTGCGTTAACTTTCTATATATCCTGAGATGCCTTCAAATTTTGTTTTATCTTAACCATGTGATCTTCCATATCCTTAAGAAACTCTGGCCCAAGTACTACTCTATATGCTAGGTTGTCCCATCTATTACACATTATTTTGGTCACTATGGTGATGTCTCTATAGTGATGTATTCAAGCTCCCACAAGGACTTTTTGCCTGAGAAAAGTGATTGTTGTCTTCTTCCAAAAAGCATATTTTTAAGATGAGTTCATAGGCTGCCTATTTTATAGGGTGCGAAAATCCTTCATTCTCGCAGGCAACCCATACTTAGGGTGCGAACTGTTCGCGTTCTTCTCTATAGGTAGGGTGAGAACCTATTTCAAAGCTTGGAAAAGAGCAGAGGTCACGAAGGTTCTAGACGGGAATCTTCTAGAAAATGAGTTGGCATTCACATGGTTGGCATCCTACTGACTTCTCAGATTTGGTGGGATCATCCTCATCCATTTAACCATATCTCCTTCTCCTATATATTGAAAGGTTTCTCATGGAAAAGGTTAAGCAATATTGAACAAAGAATTGGTGAAAGAATTGTGTGAAGAAATCTGCTTGGATAGAAGCTTGAAGACTCTATTTGGTATATCAAGTTGTATTGGATCTTCTTCATGCAAATGTAGAGCAAGTGCATGTGTTGGAACCAAGGGTCACTAAAAGGAAGCTTGCGACATCAAGGTGATATGGTTGTATCTTCTACTTTCATTTAATATAATACAGCGGCATGTCCCTTTCCCATAAAATCACTCTTATTTTATTGCATAACTCCTTGATCATATGCATAGATTGACATTGAATATACTTTGCTATCTTCACTTTGGCTGGTTTGTGTTGTCTTGGACCTGATTTCACGAGAGCACCGAAGCAAAGCAGGGACAACAGATACCTAAGGAAGCGATATAAAGGTATGTCACTCATTTCTTCTGGGTAGTAGATTCAATGACTGCAACTTAGAGAAAGAGTCGTCTCCTGTCCTATTTTGTTCTAGATCCAGGTGGATCTAGGGAGATCTGTTAGTGTCCGCACCTACAAATTTATCCAGTAACAAAATTGGCGACTCCACTTGGGACTCAACCCATTTTGGTCGTTTTTTTTCTTGACCATTTTCTCTTGACCTACCCTTTTTCATTCCCGATCAATCTTTGAGTCTTGAGGAGATCTTTACAGACTCCTTGGATCCAGAAGTTCCCTCAAAAGTTCTGTCATTTTTCCAAAAATTACTTGATTACAAACCTTCTCGCACTGCACCTTTCTATAGCCTGCGAGAATCATTGAAGTTCGCACCCTAGTGTTCAATTCAGTGTGAACTTCTCATAACCTACCTGTGTCTAGCCTGCGAGAATCCTTAATTATCGCACTGTACAACACTACCAGACTGCGAACTCACTTATAAAATTTTTGGATTAAGTCTTTTGTGTCCTCAGATGCCCAGATTTGTTTGTGTCTCTGGGAAGAACTTCTCTGGCCAGTGATTGAATGTTTCTTGACTTCAAATCTCGCGAATGATTAGTTATCGGAAATCGAAAGCTTTTTTTGATCACTTTTTCTCAATTTTTACCTCTTGACCTTTTCTTAACAAGGGTATAATCTCCGATTCTGAAATCTGAGTGCTTGTTTGGTCGGGAGCCTTTGATTGGATTAAAAGTTGAGATTAATTGTCCTTTTCAATTGCCTATTCCTTGGAAAATTGTTACCCATGTGAATTTGAAAAGAATGGTCTTGTCAGTTTATTATTTTTATCTTCGTTGAAAGATCGATTTGGGTGTTTGTTGAGTATTTCTTTTTCATTGGTTGCTTACTTTTTCTTAGTTCCATCCTTGTTGCTTGGTTTCTAATAAAAAATTAAAGACTTATTTCTTTTTTGTAGTGACCTTTTATTTGAAAAATATTGGCATTCAAGTATTGAAAGACAACGAATAGGGAATTTGCATTGTTCATGATTGTTTGATATTACATTTCAGAGAAGATCATACATCGTAGTTCGCATTGTTCCAAAAAAATCCTCTGTCCCTCCTGTAAATAGGATTCATCGAACAAAAATTTGTATCATTCATCCTTATTTACGCATTGTTGGGTCAGAGTCTCACACAACATCAGTTTCATTTCCGTCTCCTTTTTGCGTAACAACAGCCTTTAATAATATTGTGCAACTTTAAAATTCAACTAGTAACTTTTTCTAGGGCTCTTTTACACCAACATTAGCTAGGCTAGAGATTTGGAATAGTCAATGAGACACTCTCCAAAGCACAAAACACACAATAGTATCTTGTGATAAGGAGTGTCAAATTCCATTTGTAGCATTTTGTCCTGGGAAGCCCTTCTCAAACGAGGGTCAAACCTAAGGTCGCATTGAGATTGATAGAGTTACTCACCCTGCTTTGTTGATCTTGGTGTAGATATTGCATGTATTATGGGGGTCACTTGAAGGTATACCCACAATGATGAGTGGAAGCCTCTCAAGTTGATTTCGGGCTAGATACCCTACCCTTGTGTGTGGATCGGACTGTTGACTACTTCCCCATGCATCATTGTTGTTTGTGGTAACCTTAGTAGCCTATCTTATTAGGGTCTTACACAAGGTGACTATGAAGGGGTAAGTCTTCACAGTACCTAGAATCGACGTTGGCCAAACTCACTCGGGCTCCTTGGAGGGTATACCCACAATTGTGTGTGGGAGCTTGTACTAGGGTGTAAGTCCGTTAAGAAGGTCGTCAACGTAACTTTTCCACCCTCACCTAGCCCATTCTTTTCTCGTTTTCATGATGTTGGATTTCATCACCAACTAGTGACTTTGGAATTGGAAGGTATTGTTTGCTTGGTTTTTCTTCTTAGATTTTACTAGCACGTGATGTTTGTTTACCCAGGTTGTCCATAGAATTTATTTCGTAAGATTCTGACTCAATCATAATTGACCCTCCACGTCGTTCACGTAGAATGCAAGGTCTACCCCTAGAAGATTTGGAAGGTTCTCAACCCTTTCCTACCAACTCACAGAAGGGCTCTCTTCAAAAACGTGAAGTCCAAGATGTCGCCACTCCACAAGTGGAAAGAAATAACTATTTAGAACAGTTTCAAATTACCAATTCTTGAGAGGACTTTCGACTTCCACCCGACTCTGAGAGACATATTGTTCGAGTGAATTCTTTGAGAGAAATAGTTGTTCAGTCTTCTGGATTTCCAACAGGACCTAAGGGTCAAGATCATTTTTGGACTACTGGAATTTTTAGATGGGATCTCTTTGGCTCAGGAGCAGGAATTGATATCACTGTCACACCTGAGCTGCCCGAAACATCTAATCCAGAAGTGATACCTTTTACTACTGCATATTATTTTCCTGGTACAGATGCCCCACCAGTTGACCACATCTTAACTATCCCCCTACAAATGGTCCATTACACAATGGTCCCAGATACTACGAGTCCTCACACCGGGACTACATCGGCTAGCCAAGCTCCCATTGGCACGCCGCTTTTGCCTAGATTCCCCCCAACACTTCCGCCTGGATATCATGCGTTGAATGCTTCTATTCCCACTCCTACACAAATCTCATCCAAGATTCCTGGCATTTCCACTCCTTCTGGGCACCATCTCGTTCCTGGTTTCATTCTGACACTTCCTCAACCCCCTTTCAAAGGACCTCTTCCATCCTCTATCGGAGACACCAATCCTAGTGGCACCATCCCATCTTTCACACCTAATTACTAGATTCCTGTCGATGGACAATTTCACCAAGAAGGCCAAACCCAATCCCCTTTTGCGGGACAAATTCCAATTGGGATGTAACCCCCACTGATCCCGCTCTATGGACAAAACATACCTCCATCCTTGGCCCAGTATTGGAATTATCTTATTCAAAATAATCCTCGCTCGACTGGGGGGCAACATCCTCAAGCTAGCTCCTTCATACCCCCTAGCACATGCCAACCGTATCCAGGCACGCTCAACCATGTTCAAGATTACAACCCTATGAATTACTTTCCCCCACACCAACAACCGAATCTGCCCAGATCTTCACATTATATGAAAACTTCTTATGGTCCCACTGGTCTACCGACAGGACTCCCTCCCCAAAGTCACTAGTACCCACATGTGAATATACAGTTGCCCTTCTTAGCCACCCTGGACCTCCCTGATCTGTCAAGAATTTTAAATGATCTAATCCATCGCTCTCCTTAATGGCTCGCCATATAGGCCAAACTACCATTCGAAATCCCTAAATTTGATAGTAAACCAGGAGAGGACCTGAACAATCATGTAATGACTTTTCACCTTTGGTGCTCATCCAACTCCTTGATGGATGACTCTATTTTTTTATGCCTTTTTCAGCAAACCCTCACAAGTTCTGCCACGAAGTGGTATATAGAATTACCATGAGGATTCTTCACTGACTTCAACACCCTTGCCATGGATTTCTTCACCCACTACCAGTTATCGATCTGCTACGAAACGGGAACCAAAATTTTGAGTTCTTTCAAACAAACCAAAGCCACTCATATCTCTGATCACATTCATGAGTGGTGACGGAGACGATGTCTCATCAAACTTGAACTTCCTGATCTGTTGCTGGTAGAGTGGTTCACAAAATCATTCGTGAACGACATCGCTTGTGACATCACCATGGGTGGAGTTTTCACAGAATAATAGGCAATCAGTCATGCTCAATACCTCGACCTCGTTTACTCACAAATGGGTACTCTTTACGACTTACTCCCTGAAGCACCTCGTCCTTCTACTTCTGCTACTTCAACTACTCCTGCTGCTTCTCATGCAGCTGACAGTGTGATTGGCACTTTCCATGCCCAACCTCATTCAATCCAAAACTCTAGAAATAACCCCAAATCCATTTCTTCTAATGTTCAAAACTCTTCGTCTCCTACCCCTCCCACCAACAAGACTTTTGAGGTGAAATCTATTCAATCTACCCCCGCCAGAAAAAGTAAATCCAAAAACAGAAAGGGTAAGAACAAGGAGGATAAAAATAATCCGTAATCTGAGAAAACCAAAACACCACCTGTTGACGATAAGGATAAGTGCAAACCCCGATACCCTTGTCTTATCTGTGGTGATGATCACTACACTAAGGATTGTCCACGATGAGCCAAGGTTACTAAGTTCCTTCAAGGGACCCAGAAACCCCCCACTTTGACCGTGTTGTCACAACGCTTCCCTTCTCAACAATAGCCCCAATTGGTCATTCATGACCAACCTTCCCCCTCCAATACATCCTATGTCTTAATGTGTATAGGTGATTCAAAAAAGAATGACATCACACTTACCACTCAAGCCAAATATTATTCTTCCTCCAAAGAGAAGGTTGATGTAATACCTCCTTCATTGGTCGAACCATCTCCCATGACTCCACCTACCAACGGTCAGATTCATCTTGAACGACCGAGCCTAGAAACAGTTGTTTTCCCTCCCCCAAAGGGTGTTGCTCGAAAATCATCTTTCAATCCTCATGCACGTGATGCCCAGAACTACAGTATTGTGGAAGATCTGGCCCAAGCACCATCTGCGATGTCAACCCTCAAAGTCCTTCAGCGTTGTCCTATACAACGGAAGGCACTGTTGAAAGCTATTGGTGGAATCAACCCTACAGATACAAATTTAATAATTTTTGACTTGGAAGATCACATTCCAAGGTTACCCCCTCAACTTGCATTCCAAATACAAGTTATTGTCTCTGACAAAAACATTTGTAGAATAGTTATCGATGAGGGTGCCTCAACATGTGTCATGTCTATTACCTTCTAGAAATCCATCGGCTCTCCTCCTTAAACTGAATCCCACAACATGCTCAAAGCCTTCAATGGCTCTGGTTTTAAGCCTTATGGTGTCCTCCCTTCATTGCCTATTACATTAGAAGGAAAATGGTCAACGTTGAAGTGGATATCTTTGATGCTCCTCTCGATTACAACCTTCTACTTGGCCGTAGCTGGATCGATTCCATGCATGTAGTTGTGTCCACTCTTTTCCATGTCATGTGTTTCCCACATCAAGGAAAAGTAGTTACCGTAGACCAATTGGCCTTGTTTCACTCTGATGCATGTACCGGCAACGTACCTTTCATTGCAAAAACCCCCCTGGATATGAGAACATCGGTGTTGGTCTTCTTAAAGATTCCTCTTTGATGGTTACTTTCCCCATTCCACCACCCGATGCTCCACATCCATTTTTCACCTCGATCAACATGATCTCCACCTTTGTTAATGGAACCCCTGTGTCTTACGACCCATGGATGGTACCCAACCATGGCGATCATCTTTGTTATGGCAACGAAATGCCTTTGATTCTGGTCGAATACGCTTATCAAGCCATTCAATCGGCAACCCCTTATACCCCCTCTCTTAGTGATTTATCGCCAGATCCATTCCGTGTCATTTTTCCCATGGACAAGATGATTATGTCTGTTATGTACATGGAAGACACCCCTTGGGACGATGGACATCATCATTCCATCCTCTTCCTGGAACAACACACCATCGAGGGTTACCAACGAATCTCGACCCCATTGACTATTGTCATCATTTCTATCATTCCTGAGTATACACACGATATGTTCTACGAAGGGAACTTAAGTAATATCTCACCCACCATCCCCCTCGACATATCCATAAAACCTGGAGTTGTCGAAAATGTGCATATCGGAGCTTCGTGTTCCCATGACGAACTTGTCACCTACAAGTCTCTTTTCTAAGAATTTCATGACGTCTTCGCATGGAGCTATGAATAAATGTCGGGGATTGACCCCGACATTGTGGTACATGAGATTAAGACATACCCGGGTGCTAAACCTGTCCGGCAACAACTTCGTTTGGTCCACCCATGTAAAGCAACCGCTATCAATCTTGAAGTTGAGAAAATTCTCAAAGCTGGCTTTATTTACCCTATGGCTCTAATTGACTGGGTTTCCAATCTTGTTCTGATTAACAAGAAACAAGGAGTGATCCATGTGTGTGTTGATTATAGAGACATTAACAAAGTTTGTCCTAAAGACAACTTTCCTACCCCCTTCGTTGACCATATTGTCGATGATTGTGCCAGAAGTGAAATATTCTTTCTGATGGATGGTTTCTCCGGATATAATCAAATCAATATCATACCCACAGACCAACACAAGATCACTTTTATTTGTCCTTGGGGCACTTTTGCCTACCGAAAACTTCCATTCGGTTTAAATAATGTCAGTGCAACTTTTCAACGTGCTATGTCTTACGCCTTTCATGATATAAAGCACATTGTGTAGCCATATCTCGATGACTTACCCTCTCATTCCATGCGCCATGTATATTATCCAATACTCCTCCACACCATTTTCCTTCGATGTTGGTTTTACCATATACGCTTGAATCCCCACAAATGTGTTTTTTGCGTAGAATCCGACCGACTTCTGGGATTTATTGTTTCATGTAAAGAAATCAGGGTAGATCCTTTGAAGGTTGAGGTGATTCTCAATCTCCATCCTCCTTCCTCACTTCACCAATTACAAATTTTGCAAGGGAAGGCAAAAATTTTTCGTCGTTTCATCCCAAACTATGCTGAGCTAACTCTTGGATTTACACGACTACTCAAGAAAGGTTTTGAGTTCGTATGGGATACCACTGCTAACAAATATTTTGAATCTTTGAAACTGTCTTTGACATGTATCCCACTACTCTTCCCACCTGATTATAGTCGGGATTATTTCCTTTACCTCACAGCCTCGGACTATACCATCGCTATGGTTCTCATCTAGGAGGATGATTCTCATGATGAACATGTCATATATTACTTGAGTCGGAGTCTCACGACTACCGAAACCAAGTATTTACAAGTTGAAAAACTGGCCTTGGAAACCATCCAAGCTGTTCAATCTTTCCGACACTATATCCTTTTTTGCAAGACTACGGTAATTTATAACTGCAACCCTATGCAGCACATTCTTACACACCAATTTATAGGGGGAAAATACTCCAAATGGATCATAATACTCCAAGAGTTTGACTTAGAATTTGAATGCGCTAAGTCCAAGAAATCCTTGGTGTTTGCCGAGGTTATATGCGACCTTCCCTTCTCTGAGACAAAAAATGTAGCAGAAGATTAATTACCCGATGAATCCTTTTTCCTGATTAGATCTGATGACCTTTGGTACAGAGATATCATCATATATCTCCAAACCGGGAATTTTCAGCCCAATTTGTCTAGCACTAACTGTCATCGAATACGCTACTGAGCCCGTCAGTATATTATCCTCAGTGATACTCTTTATTGTCATGGGATTGACTCTATTTTTCAAGGTTGCCTTACATTTGACGAAGCCGAGAAAGCCCTGAATGACTGCCATTCTAGAGCCTGTGGTGGTCACATGTCTAGCTATGCTACTGCCCAGAAGATCTTATGAGAGGGGTATTTTTGGCCTTCTTTATTCAATGATTGTATAATTGTTGTCCAAAATGCCATGCTTGCCAAACCTACAACAATAAAATACGATCACACCCTGCTCCTCTACACCCTGTGGTCTCCGTTGGTCCTTTTGTGAAATGGGGTATCGATTTCATGGCATGTCACCCTCACTCGGTCGGGGGGCATGGATACATTATTGTAGCAGTAGATTATTTTATGAAATGGGCCAAGGTGATGCCAACATCCGACAATACCGGAAGGATTGCAGCATTATTTATATTCAATCACAACATTTCTCGGTTTGGTGTTCCTCAATCTATCATTAGTGATCACAGTAGCCACTTTAGAAACTTCATGATGTCTAAACTCACTGAAAATTTGGGTCTTTGCCATGAAAACTCAACACCTTATTAACCACAAGCCAACGACCAAGTTGAAGCAATAAATAAAGTCCTCATTACCATGCTTCAATGAATGATATGGATTCACAAAACAAGTTGGCACACGATGTTGTTTTCAGCATTGTGGGCTTATCGGACATTCGTTAAGTCTTCTACTGAGTTCACACCATTCCAGTTAGTCTATGGTCTAGAATCCATCTTGTCAATTGAATGTGAGATACCCTCCCTAAAACTAGCCATCAAACTTCTCCCAAACAGTTCTGCCGAAGAAGAACGCCTATTGTATCTCATGCAATTAGATGAAACCCATCGCGATGCCACCATAGTCATAGAAGCCTAGAAGAAGCGCATCAAATCCCAATTCGGCAAACATGTCAAGCCACGCATTTTCTCCAAAGGTGATCTAGTTCTCCTTTATGAACAAGATCGGGATATGCTAGGAGCCGGAAAATTTAAAGCTATGTGGTGAGGTCCTTATATCGTCAGACTAGCTTTGGAGAAAGGAGCTTATGAGTTGATGGACTACGACAGTATCCCTTTGAGTGAACCCAGAAATGGGTTGTACTTAAAGAAGTACTATGCTTAAGATCACTGGTGCATGAGTTCTTGTATTTTATTGTATCATACTTTTTGTGTATTACTTTAGTATGCTTTTTTCATTATTTGGTCTCTTCCCTCGACCTCTTATCTTGCATTGTGCTTGGTTTCCAGATGTTGGAGTCTTCACTACCCCACATTGGCTTCGCCAATGGCACTAGTCATAGTACTTAGAAACTTGCTTCTGTTGCATGGGCAATTTACGCCCCTACAAACGAACTTATCAGTCTACGAGGTGTGTGCCTCGGTCGTGCGACCAATAATATTGTAGAATATAGCATTGTCATCGAATTGTTGATTGATTCTATTTCACTTGATATCCACCACCTGGTTATACGACTTGATTCGTAGCTACTAGTACTACAGTTAAATAATTTCTATGTTATCTGAAGTCCTACTTTATTACAGGTATATTTACGAATTCGCCTCTTGGAACGTTATTTTGATTATGTCGAATATCATCACATTCCTAGATTTCTAAATGCATTGATTGATGCCTTAGCTAACTATGTGTTAGATAGACATTTGGGACATTTATAAACCAATCACACATCACATGTATAACACAACACAAAATAAGCCGGTAGAATTCGTATATATGTATATAACGATCAAATTTTTTTACAAAAAGTTTTTGTCCAAGGATCAAAATCTCAAAATACAAAGCCTATAACTTCTACAAAATAGCATCACGGATGACGCTCACGATAACACACAACTTCTCGAGCTACCCTACAGAGCAGTCGACTGAGAGACTCAGGCATGCCCATAGTATGGCGCTGGAAATGTCTCAGGATCTCCCCAATAGAAATGTCTGGGACATCCGCGGTCAACCCCTCTAATTTCTGTTCCACTACCTCGTAGTCTTCGACATCCCATCTCGCCACTGGAGCCACTTCTCCTGGCCTTTGAATGGGAGACATTCCTGGAGGTCGATATGGCCCCACATCTGTGTCATCAAAAGGAAATATTTTTATTAGTCCTTGGATAAACATAAAAACATTTCATATAATAAAATTTGCAAAAACATTTAAAAAGAACAAAATGTGTACTTCTCACCTAAGTCACCCCACCGAGCATCCTCGGGCAGGACCAAATCTGGATCCCCTTGGAAATCCAAACCGGCATATGCGTAGTCATTGATCATCAACATTTGGGGCCTCAACGAGTCAAAAAATGAATCATTATACTTGATTATAGGCCCTACTACATGTCGAGCCATGAGGTTACACCACCTCAGCATCCTCGAATCATGTGGGGCCGGTAAACCCCAATCAACCTGTAGTCGCAGCAGTGGTACCCTCTCGAGGAAGAATGACACCAAAAGTGACCCATACCCAAACTTCTTCAAGTCACCCCTTCTGCACTTTGTCAGTTGTCTCTTCATACTACGGAGAACTACGTCCAACCAGTGGAAAACCCAAGGCTCTGTGCACTCTATGGTGTATTGGAAATAGCTCCAGACAGCCATGTGCAAAGCCGCGCTCCCATCCATGTGTGCAATGGTAAACAAGATAGTCCGTAGGGTAAAATCTTGGACCCCCCAAATGGAAACCTTACCCTTTCTTCTCTCTGCCTCAGGAACACAATATTGGCGAACATACTCGCTCATAGGAAGTCCACTGCCTCTACCTCTAGTCAAAGTAGCATGGTATCCACGTCATGACAACCCCGTCAGAAAATAGATATCCTCGACATCTAGTGTCATCATATGGACTCCCACGTGAAATAATTGTTGATCCACGTCCCACATGTGGACCAAGTATTCTAATAACCTGAGTTGGGCTCTCATGCCCAGGATCCTAAAAAATTTCAAGAGCCCACATTCCCGGAGGGCAGTGACTGTACCTGGGTCATTTCTGGAAATGGAATCATCCTCCTCATGTTATCTTTCTCTCCATTCCAACATCGTGATGATCAACACCTGCAATAGAGTCATGAGAGGGAAGTCAGCAACTTGTTTTAAACTCTTGCATAATTTTTATTGAGCAAAACTAGACATTAAAATCCATTTTTTGGCCCTCGGAGGTGAACCTTTTGCACAGTGCAAGATTCTCACAGGTGCATTGATGCCCACCTGCGAGTATCTTAGATTCTCAGAGGTCCCGCATGACCCACCTGCGAGAATGCTTGAGCGCATGTTCCGACCCTAAAATGGAATCAAAACTCTAAAATTGCCAATAAAAACCAAAAACAAACCATGGAAAAGTTGGAGAATTAGGAGATTACCTCGTTGGTTGAAACCATTCGCCTAATGATCGCTTGTGCCTCCCACAATCGAGTAAATAAATTTGGGGGAAAATGACGTATTTTGGACAAGTTTTTGGCAAAGTAACAATGAAATGGTAAAAGTCTTTTTCACCAATATTTATTCACTTTTTACTATTTCTTATTGATCTTTTATATTCTTTTTATTTCTTTATTTATAAAACCTAATACCCTAATAGCCTTGTGAGTATGATTTTTCATAGATATAGCAACTTCAAAGTCCGAACAAGGGGGTATGGGTGTTTTTTCTTTTTTTTCGCATGTATGACTACATTTTTAGAGTTTTTGTAGGAAAAACCTCGAGCTCAGTCTTCGTTTGTTCTCGCACTCGAAAATATATGAGAACGTAACTGAGTATACTTTTTCTTGCCTTTTTGTACTTGTCATGGTAACATGAAAATGAAGAACGTAAAGGAGTATCCTTTAAGCTCTTTTCACGCTCCATAACAATGAAAATATTGTCAAGCGATATTGTTCTTTTCACACTCGTTAAAGTATTTGAAGAAAACGTTCGACGGGCGATAGTTTATCACTTTTTCGGTCTCGTCGAACTCTTTTACGAAAAAGGAACTGAGAGAGTTATCTTTAAGTGTTTTTCAGACTCTCAAAACATGAAAAACCCTCAAGTTTTCTATCCTTGCACTCGTTAAAAAAACATCGAAAGACCTATAATGAGACCGAACCACTCCTTCCTAGGGTTCATTAAATATACTCCGAGGGACTCGTCCGAAGGATGAGCTTACATCAACAAGCATATTTTATCCTCCTCAAGCTTGTGTAAAAATAAAGAGGTACTCGCCAGAAATGCTGGGCGAAATTTTGGGAAAGGGATATGTTTTCGTATTCGTATTAATGGCAGTAAGAGTCACTCTTGAACATAACACCCCCTATTCATCATTTGAATCCGAGTTGGGAAATCCATTTGTCTCTTGTCCGACTTGCTACAAGGTCATATCTTGGGTCGTCTTTGAGTCAGTGCTACCAAGTCCTTGGTCGTTTCATTCATATGTTCAAGAGAAGTTCAAATGAGCCTTACTATGTCGGCCTTCCCTATGTTTGTTTCAACCCATATTCATACTTTGTTTCACCCTCAAAATCTATTACTTATTTCGTGTCATTGATGGGGGATACATCAAGGCCCTCCTGTGACGAGTCTTTTTCTGTCGACTCCAACTCATTATCCAGGAATGAGACATAGAAATCATTTAGTACCTTGTAACCTGCATGCCTTAATGGCAGGTCTCTTCACTTTCGATAGGGGTTTCACATCATTGATCCCTGATCGAGAGATTTTGTCGAGTGCTTGACTTCAACTCATTCATTCGCATTCGTTCGGATTGTACTTCGATACCTTGGGATTCATTGACATCAATGGTGATTTTCTTCGCACTTGTTAACGGTTTTCATCAATGACCGGTAATCAAGTGGTTTCTACCATGTTTGACTTCATCACATGTAATCACATGGCTAGATTCGTACTTTTAGGTGACGAGATTGAAGACCCTGGGTCTCATCTTTTTGATCCAAGCTGCGATGGAGTATGTATGATTTGTATCATCACATAGATCAACTTTGTATGTCACGTGTCTATGTCTTAATTCAAGTCTTCTCACATAGATCCACATTGTATTCCTAGTGGCTATGTATCATTTTGACGACATGGATCCACGGTGTATGATTGGTGTCTGTGACCTACGTTTATGATTCCATTCATTTGTGATCTGAGCATGGGAATGCCTACCTCAGAACTAGTATTATATTTTGCATATGCTTGGTTGTTTACAGGTTTCTGATTAGGTGCGCTCCTTGTTTCTGACACACACACGCATTTTACAAAGTATTTCGGCTATCACAAGTTCTGGCCTCATACTTTGGGGGGCATTATGTTACACATTATTTTGGTCACTGTGGTGATGTCTCTACAGTGATGTATTCAGGCTCCCACAAGGACTTTTTACCTGAGAAACGTGACTGTTGTCTTCTTCCAAAAAGCATATTTTTAAGATGAGTTCGGAGGCTTCCTATGTTATAGGGTGCGAAAATACTTCATTCTCGCAGGCAACCCATACTTAGGGTGTGAATTGTTCACGGTTTTCTCTATAGGTAGGGTGTGAACCTGTTTCAAAGCTTGGAAAAGAGAAGAGGTCATGAAGGTTCTAGAAGGGAATATTCTAGAAAATGTGTTGGCATTCACATGGTTGGCATCCTACTAACTTCTCATATTTGGTGGGATCATCCTCATCCATTTAACCATATCTCATTCTCCTATATATTGAAAGGTTTCTCATGGAAAAGGTTAAGCAAGATTGAATGAAGAATTGGTGAAAGAATTGTGTGAAGAACTCTACTTGGATAGAAGCTTGAAGACTCTATTTGGTCTATCAAGTTGTATTGGATCTTCTTCATGCAAATGTAGAGCAAGTGTGTGTGTGTTGGAACCAAGGGTCACTGAAAGGAAGCTTGTGACATCAAGACGATCTGGTTGTATCTTCTACTTTCATTTAATATAATACAGTGGCATGTCCCTTTCCCATAAAATCACTCTTATTTTATTACATAACTCCTTGATCATATGCATAGGTTGACATTGAATATACTTTGCTATCTTCACTTTGGTTGGTTTGTGTTGTCTTGGACCTGATTTCACAAGAGCACCGGAGTGAAGCAGGGAAAACAGAGACCTAAGGAAGAGATATAAAGGTATGTCACTCATTCCTTCTGGGTAGTAGATTCGATGACTACAACTTAGAGAAAGAGTCATGTCCTGTCCTATTTTGTTCTAGATCCAAGTGGATCTAGGGAGATGTGTTAGTGTCTACACCTACTGAATTATCCAGTAACACCATCTCAATGGAGTATTTCATTTCCTACCATATAATGATTCAAATGGGCTCATTCTTAATGAAGCTTGATACCCATTATTATATGCAAAATCAACCAAGTGTAAGAAATCTTCCCACTTAGATGGCTTATCCATCACATACATTCTCAGCATATGTTCAATTACTCAGTTGACCCTCTCCATTTTTCCATCTGATTGGGGATGGTATGTTGTGATAAAGTTTAGATTTCCACCAAATCCTTTAAATAATCCCCTCTGGAAATTGGAGGTAAACTTTGTATCTCTATCATAAACAATTGTCCTAGGTATCCCATGCAACCTAGCAATCTCTCTCATGTAAATTTCTGCAATATTAGTCGTTGTATGGGTTTCTTTTACAGGAAAAAAAAGAGCAGCCTTTGTTAATTTGTCAACTACCACCATGATTGAATCATGTTGCCTTGTTTTCCTAGGTAATTTAGTTATGAAATAAATGTTTATCACTTCCCATTTATTCTCTGGGATTGGTAATGGTTGCAGTAAACTTGTTGGGTTCCAATACTTAGCCTTCACCTTATGACATTCCATACATCGAGTGATGTAATCAGAAACATCCTTTTTCATTCCTGGCCAAAAGAATTGGATTCTTACTACTGTAATCATTTTATGGTAACCGGTATGTCCAGCATAGGGAACATCATGCATTTCCTTCAATACCAAATTCCTCAATTCTCTGGAACTAGGAACATAGATTCTATTCTTATGCATGAGTAATCCATCTTCCTTTATCTCATACTCTTTTATTTTATGTTGTACATATCCTTGCTGTAATATTTCCTTTACTTGTAGGTAATGTTGATCTGTAACAATATCATCTAAAATTATTCTCTTCAAGTCTGACTGAAGCATACTGACAGCAATAGCATGCATGAGATGCACTCTTCTACTAAGTGCATCGACAACTTTATTCTCTTTTCCTTTGATATGCTTGATATCAAGGTCATATTCACTTAAAAATTCCAGCCATCTTGTGTGTCTGGCATTCAAGGTTGGTTTTTCAAAAAGATATTTCAGGCCTCTTCCCAATGAGATAATGCCTCCACATCCTCAAGGCGTGGAAAATGGAAGCAAGCTCCATGTCATGTTTGGCATAGTTCCTCTCATCATCCTTAAGATTTATGGACTCATAACCAATGACATGTCCATTTTTCATGAGGACTCCCCCAATTCCTTCCTTACATGCATCTATACATACCACAAAACTTTCATTTGGGTCAATAATCTTTAACACGAGTGCACTAGTAAGTAATTCTTTCAACAAATTAAAATTCATTTCACACTTAGGTGTCCATTCAAATTTAGTTCCCTTATTTTGCAAAGAAGTTATGGGATGAGAAATATTAGAGAACCCTACTATGAAACTTCTGTAGTAACCAACTAATCCCATAAAAGATCTGACTTCTGACACATTTCTGGGTGTTGGCCATCCTCTAATGGTTTCAATATTCTCTAGATATACTTCTATGTGTTGCTCTGAAATAATGTGTCCCAAGTAATGGATCTGCTTTTGATAAAAAGAACACTTACTTAGCTTGGTATAGAAATGATGTTCTCTCAGCACTTGCAATACCAGTCTTAAGTGATTTTCATGCTCCTCTTTAGAATTAAAATAGAAAAGTATGTCATCCAAGAACACTATGATGAACTTATCCAAATAATTTATGAATATGTCATTCATTAAGGACATAACGATAGATGGTGCATTGGTCAGTCCAAATGGCAGCACCAAAAATTCATAATGCCCATACCTGGTCCTAAAAGTTTCCTTATGAATGTCTTCTTCCTTGATCCTTACCTGATGGTATCCTGCCCTCAGGTCAATCTTCGAAAATATCTTTGCTCCTCTTAGTTGATCAAATATGTCATCAATTTTGGGTAGAGGATACTTGTTCTTTATAGTATACTTATTCAATTGTCAAAAGCCAATTCACAACCTCAAGGTTCTATCCTTGTTTTTGACAAAGAGTATTGGTGCTCCCCAAGGTGAAACGATTGGACATATGTACCATTTCTTCAACAATTCCTCCAACTACATTTGTAATTCTTTTAACTCTGGTGTGCTCATTCTGTAAGGTGTTTTTGACACCGGGGCAACTCTTGGAACTAAATCAATAGATAAATCTATCTCCCATTTTGGTGGCAACCCTGGTATTTCTTGGAATACATCCTCAAATTCTTGTAGTATCAAGAAATATTCAAGGCTTGGACCCTTTGTCTTTCCTGGCTCCTCCACATGGACTGCATACAATTGACATCATTTTCTAAAACATCTCTTCAATTTTAAGGTTGAAAACTCCCTTATAGAGATGGGTCTTGGAACTCCTTTCACATTGTTCTATTTTCCATCTTCATCTAGACAGGTAAATGTCTTTCCATGACAATCTAGGACAACATGATGCTTATCCATCCAATCCATTCCAATTAGAATATCATAAGACCCCAATGGTATGATATTTAGATCACCATTTGTATTCACACCATTAAGACTTATGGATCATCCTCTGACCATATAATGGATTCTCCTTTTGGTTCCAGTGGCTAGCTAGACCAAACTTGTTTTTCCAAGCTCACTTTTCTCCAAATGTAATCTATCCACTATTTTAGGATCAATGTAACAATGACTTTCTCCTTAATCAATTAAAATAGCAACAAGATGATTTATGATCTTACCTTCCACCTCAATCATATTGGACTGCTACTCTGCTTGTCGATCATCTAAAGTTACATAGATTATTCCCATATCTTCGACTATTGTAGCCTCTTGGGCGTTGTGCATAGTCTTCACTCTGTCCTTTCTGTGTGGGCAATCCTTGTGCAGGTGATCATCTTTGCATCCCAAACATTGGATAGGTGGTCTTCCCCCTTTTCCCAAGGAGTCTTCTTTCTTGGATTCACCCTTAGAATAATGATCTCGATGATTTCTATTAGGCTCATTCTTATTGAAGGGAGGTTTAAATCCTTTCCTCCTCTGATCATACTTCTCCTTTTTCTTATCCTTCCAAGATTTCTATAGGTGTTCTCTTCCCTGGACTTGCTCATACGGGTATTTAGCCTTCCTGATGGCCTTAGTCAAGGTCTTGGGCTCATCATACCTAATATTTTCTTTATAAAAGGCTGGCATTCCACTCAAAAACCTTTGTATCTTAACTTTTCATCATTTATAAACCCAACATGTTTTAAAAATCCCAAGAAATTCTTCTCATATTCTACCATAGTCATGCTTCCCAATCTAAGTACAAGAAATCCTGCATTTTCTTGTCATAGAAATTCTCTGGGAGGTACTCCTTCTGGAAGTACTTCTTGAACTTCTTCCAAGTGATCCTATTCTTATTAATATGTTCAACTTGCTTTAGTTGATCCCACGACATTGCATCTTTCCCGTGTAAATGGTAGGTGGCAATTCGGGCTTCTAGATTTGATGAATAGTTATGCAATTGAAAATATCTCCTGAGTCCAAGAAACCCTGCTTCAAAATCATCCTCCCTTTCTCTTTCACCATCAAAGGATGGTGGCTTGAGCTTCCTCGAATATCCTTGAAAACTGTCCACCTCTTGTCTCCTTACTTGGTGCCTAACAAGGGACACCTCTAGACTACTTACAAAATATTTTGATGCATAAAAATTTCTCGTTTATTAATGACGTGAGTGGAGTCTATGATTTCTTATAACACTTCTTGAATGAACAACTCTTCCACGATCATCTCTTATTTCATGAAACTTTCCTTCTTCCACTTGATTTGATCCATTCTTTGATTGACTCTGCAGCTGATTTAAGCTTTGTATCACTCAAGCATTTATCTGAATTTTCTCCCTCATCAGCCTCTTGTTGTCTACCTTATAGATATGCACTTCTATTTTCAGGCTTCTTATCATTTCTATCAATGTTTCTTTCTCCCCTCGGCCCTTGCATCCAATAGATTATGTCTCTACATTGCCAATTCTGGTATTTTGGACTTCGGCCTCCTTATCATGGTTGGAGGATCCCTCGCCTTCTTCCATTTCTTCAATACGCATTATGAGTTGATGTGTTTAAAGCCCTTAATTATGAAAAATGTGCAAGCGACCATTTTGTTAGAATTAAGCATATGATAAAAAAAAAATTCCAAACCATGTTACAGGTCCCTTTTCTTATCAATTCATGAAGAACATATATGTATCAATCTACACCATATAAAAATTCCATGTTATCCCTTAGCCAATACAAAATTTAATTCTGCACATGCACTCCCTTCAAACAACTTACCTCAGGTGACCATTGCTTGAAATCACAGCCAAATCCTTCCTGATGCTTTCTGTGTTAGAAATTACTATATCAAATATCATGTGGTTGAAAATTGATCGAGGGTTGAGATCGTCGGTCAACAGTAATTGCGGGCTAACAACATGCTCACTCTTTATCGGAGAGCTCTTTCCCCACAATCTAAAAATTTCTCACCCAGATATGTTTTAAATCATGGTCATTGATCCCTTATTCTGACGATATCAACGCCGTTGGAAAATAGTGGGTTGTGAAATAGCACGTCCACTAATTTTTCCTCCTCTCCTCGGAATGTTCCCCCATCATCGATTTTTCATTCATAGATCGACAACTATCCACGGGTCCTTCTTCCTTAGCACCCTGATCCAATCTCACACAGACATGCACTAGCTCCTTCCTCACCTTTGAACCAAGACTTACCCTCCTGGTGCTTCGCAACTTCAGAACATTCAACTAGGAACAAAACAACAGTCCTCTTCCTTATCCATGATCAACGATAGAGATCCCCTTCGGGACTCCGCGCTTTGGTATTTAGTCACTTTCGACCTCCTCTTTCCCTGGAGTAATCTGTACCCGAATTTCTAGATTAGCCACCATCCATCCAACTCAAATCAACGGTTCTAGTCCACTTCAAGACTTCAGTCTTTGGAAATCTCAAATTCCCTCGCTTGCTTCCTCCCAGAACACTTTCACCCGGATTTCATGATCTGTTGATGTGTGTCCTCACACAGATCGACGGCTATGAATCACCTCTACTCTTTGGGCTTTGGGAGTTTCAAACTCTCTGCCTTCACTTTCAACCGAAATGATTTCACCCGAAGTTGACGATCTGTCGACACATGTCTCTCACAGATCGACAGTCGTGAATCACTTCGGCTCTTTGGTCTTCAAGATTTTCAAACCCTCCACCTTCACTTCCTCCCATAACTCTTTCACCCGCAGTTGAGGATTATTCGACACGTGTATCTCATAGATCAATGGTTGTGAATCACTTCGGCTCTTCGGGCTTCGGGAGTTTCAAACTTTCTTCCTTCACTTCCTCTCGTAGTGTCAATCCTCCTAAATTTTGCGAGATCTATTGCCTCGTGTCTTCCGGGATCAACGGTCGATATGTACTCCGACCTTCGGGAGTTCTTTACCCAACGCAAATTGTCACATATTTTTCCTCTGGAGTGCCTAATCTTTGGATTGCACAATCTATCTCCACGTGGAAAAATACTAGAAGAAGACACGTGGCCCAATCATGTGGGTGACATGTGTCATGTTCTAACTTACATTTCAATCCTCCACGTTTTCAAAACTCGTTTTCATCTGGCACCCATCCCAGGTGACGTCTGCGAGCCACGTCACTTCAGAATTTTGGGCTTCGAAAGATTTTATGCTTTCATCCCTCAAGTCTCCCGAACTCTAAATTTATGAACTGCTTAACCTTCTAGGGTCCACATCACCTCCAAGTGACATCATCATGTGCCACCACTTCAAATCTTTGGGCTTTGAAACTTCAGGCTTCATGAGTTTCCATACTAGCACACTCCAATCCTCCCAAACTCTGAATTCTTGAACTGGCCAAACTGTCATCGCACGTCGCCCTTATCGGACGGTCTGTATTAAATCCAAACTTCAGGCCTTCAGGAGTTCTATATTTTTTCATCCATCTTTCTTCTGAAGTGGTTATCCACTAGAGTGCAGGATCTCCTACCATGTGTCCACTTCAATCAATGGTCTGGATCTACTCTGGCTCTTTGGAGCTTCGAGCTTCGGGAGTCCTTTACTCAATCAGATTCTTCTTTCTTCCTCTTGGAGTACGAGATCGCTTGACACGTGTCCCCTACTTGAATATCAATGGCCACGAGTGATTGCAGAGACTCAACACACTCACTCTTTAATTTCCTTGCCGATCTCTGCAAAGTGAAGATGATCATCCATAGTGGGATCGATATCCACTGTTGATCTGTTGATATAGCAAGATCAATGATCCTGAGTGATTGTGGGCTCACAACTTGCAGAAACTTTAATTTTTTTCCCTATCCCCACAATGCCTCCCCATAGTCGATTTCTCTCCAATGAGATCTGACAGTTGTGAATTAACCTTTTCTTCTCCTTCATCGGACAACCCTTGTTCACCTTCCCTCCGATCCAATGATCTCATATCTCTCTTTATCCTTCAGTGGTGATCACTCCTGAATTCGAAAGGGACAGTCACGATCCTTCGAACCCTTACAAAGGATCATTGAAGTTCTATCTCCTATGTAGACTCTGCAACGCCATTCCTCCTGATATTTTTTACTTCATGGTCACGATTAGATATCAACCACAAGACTCTGACCAACAGACTCGTTCCATACCAGCCCAGTGTTTCAACCAGAAGCTTTGATACCAATATATAACCTCCCCGACCACCCACAAGCTGGGGTATGCCATCTTCAAGCCCACCCTTAGACTCTTCTTTCTCTTACCGATACCTTTTTAAATTAATAAGGATGCATAAAAGAAAATATCTAATGACATACATAGCAATAACCATCAAGCATGCATATTCTAAATATTCAATTAAATAATAAATAAATACACATTGGAATACATTCATATACAGGTAAATAATGCCATAACATAGAGCACTTAACTTTATAAAATATGACACCAATTGGTTGCAAACCAAGGATGTTCCACCCAACTGTAGACACTATTGTTCCAAATCTCAACAGTAGTGTCACCCTCGAGCTAGGGCTATGAATCCACAAGGATGGTTCCAGAGTGTTACTTGGCTTCCCAAACCAGTCGGCACTCAATATCTCATAGGCTCTCCCAGCACTCATAGCAATCCAAGTACCCATCTCTCTTCTACCCATCCTGCACTACCCAAGAGAATGGACCTCCACCCTTCTCTGCCACGAAGTCCCTCGAGAGTTCCTTCTCCTTCCAGGGCTCCAGCAGAACTGGTCCAGAATCTCAATTCTGGAACTCTCAGGACTCACAGCTATGAACAAAGCTAGACATAGGCCAACGCATCTCAAACATGTAGGCCTCAAGTCATGGCTGGATTACACTAGTGACCACTACAACCAACAATACCATGGGTACTCTTCGGTAGTTCATATCTCTTTCCCAACCCAAGACGTGGATGAAGAAGATGAATGAGTGATGGAAATGAATGGAGTGATATCTCCACCCAAGGTGCGAAATAATGAATAATCAGTGAATGAATGCATGATGGAAAGGATGGAATGAAAGAAGAATTGAAGGAGCGAACAAGTCAACTCCCCAATCGGACCAGGGACATGTTTAAGTATTTCTGTGGGGAATCAAGAACCTCCTGGCCTCCCCCAAGAATCTCACGTAACTGATCCACTCCCTTAGACAAAAGGGTAATTAAAATAATAAATAAAAATTTGTCCCCTCAAGCCCCCTCCCTTGTGGAATCATATCCCTTTATAACTCTAGTCCTTGTCCATCTAGCATCCAACAATGTCTTTATTATTAATAATGATCAAAACATTACATTTCTTGGGCACACTGACCCTTTAATAAATTTTTGGGCACTCTGGCCTCTCAACATTGTAACAATACATTATTTAAAATGGGGGTTCAAAACCCAGGGTTTTACACCTATCTTATAAGAAAATTTTAAAGGGTTATATAATTACTCTTAAGATTCAAAATTATGAGATAAATGTGCAATAGTTACCTGAAAGATTCCATTAGGGTGGGATCACTAGTGATGCTTGCATGGAAACTAGTAGAGATCATATGTTGTAATAAGAGGATTAATGATGGTGAGATTTATTTCCTTCAATTGTGTCAATGATTCATATCGATACCTCTGTCATGGGATGATATAGGTTTGGGATATCAAAATATTTTCACCATGTGCATATATATTATCTCTCGTGAGTTTCTCCACTTCCCACGAGCATCCATATCCTATATGGAGTCACCACAACTGATCTGGATTATTTTGAGAACGAAATGAAGGAAGAGTTATAACAACAAAATACACATTAATATTGCAAGAAAAATATAGATGCAATAATACAAAAATTCTATGAATGAGGGAAATGTAGAGAAACTATAAAAATACAGAGTGAATGACTCGCTATAATGGTAGAAGCTTATCTCTTAGAAGAGATGTGATAGATACACTCATTCTCAAGAAGATGATCTTTATAATGAGGCTCCAAAGGCCTTTTTAACATAGAAGAAAATAAAAAACCCTAACCCCAGAATATTAAATGCCAAAAGGTTTGCAGGCCCCGATGGGGGTAGTTGATACGTCAACTTCCTGAGGGCATAAATTTTGCATATAATATCCATTTGGGTGCACGATAGCTCATTGGAAATTTCTAGACAAGAGGAAATCATTTATACCAAGCCCATGCTAGAGCCTTTGGCTATCACCTGGGCCCCCAAATGTAACAAAAAATTCATTTAGGGCCTTAAAATGGCCTCGGACGTTTGGGACCCAAAAAATTGTAGAAAAACTGCCAAGGTGGAAAATTGTATTTTGAGCCAATGGAATAGGTGGGTCACCACTGATAACCACCTGGATAGTTCCTCCTCCTTTACGAATCAACTGTATCCATTGCGTTAAGTTGTTGGGGAAGGTTTTGTTGAACTTGAATCTTGGTGAGTTGTTTGCCTTGTTGAAAACGTTATCCTTCTTAGCTTGTTGAAGGTTGTCATGAACCTATTGTTGGAGGGGTTTGATCCATTCAACCAATTTATCTACATGATATTCCTTAGTATGGGAGGAATATGTATATGAATATGAAACATGAAGAGTATGAAAATATATGTTATAACATTTCTTGACTGGGCAGTGTGGGGGCACCCCCGTAGGTGCAGTAGAAATATCTTTGTATGCTTCTACAATCTTGCCGATATGATTTTTATGGATAGAAAGGTATTGGACCAAGGATGTTGTGAATGTAGTTTCCTTTTTTTTCCCTTTTGAATGGATCATGAAGAAGATAATAATTGACGTATGAGAGACTACTTTGCAGCACTATTTTGGTGGGACAGTAGTTGGAACTACCTCTAGTACCCTGTAGAGATGACCCTCCAAAGTAACAATGAAACTATGGGGTCGAGACTCGTAAATAGAATGATGCTTCCACATATATGTTTGGCATAAAAAAACATCACATACTTCCATTCTGGAAACATCACACAGTACCTCATCCTTGAAGGGATTGATTTMGTAGGACATATGACATTGTTGGTTGACACGAAGATCTTGCCCCTGGTGAAGCCACCCAATGCTGTATGGATGTGGGTGTGGTGTTGTCAAAAAATCCAACTTATTTACAACCTCTATTGAGATGAGGTTCTTTTGGCTTCTTCTATCAACCATGAAATGTAGTGGGTTCCCCTTCACCCACATATGTGAATGGAAGAAGTGTTCCCCCTCCTCAGGATCCTTTGGTTCTTCTGGTTGGATTTTTGTGGYTGTGACAATAAAAGTGGGTTCTCCATCAATGATYTGTMTCCTTTTATTATTTTCTAAATAAAAAKTCTATTTTGGGGCTTGGATCTRTTTCTTTGAGATTAGATAACAAAGACTATTTGGAGCAACATTCATCGGTGTTGTGCCAAGGAATTTTATGGAAGTCRCACTACTTTMTAGYGTCCKTATTCATCTTCTCATTACCCTTCTTTTCCTGTGGCTTGGGATGGTTTTCTTGAGGTTGGTTGTTCTGTGAGTTAGGGACATATTTACCATGCTTGTGTTGTTCCATATTTGCAAACCCTAACTCCCACTTGTTCTTCTTCTTAAATTTTTGTTCAATCTTGACAACATATCAATAAGYGACTCTCGGTGATGAGATGTACAAAAACTCTATTTCGGTTTGGATGTACCTATGTTGAAATACCATGGTATTTCATAACCATATATCACTCAGATACTTTGATACCCAACTTGGTGTGCAAGGTATGGAAGGTATTTTTGAACTCCAACATTGTTTGGCCCCGCTCTTGACATGGCGTGGTCTACCTCATGTATTGTTTTTCATAGTTTCCAATGGGGTGATATTGTTCCTTGACTGCATCCATACAAAAATCCCAAGTGGTCTCGGCCCCAAATATTCTTGACTCCTCTATGGAATTTTTCTCCCAGTAAGTTTCCCACCAATATTTGACATGGGGGACATCCCTAAGGAGCACAAAGGTAATATTTTCTCTATCAGAAAAATTGTGTACACAAAAATAACCTTCTAGCATATTTAACGACTTTTCCAAAGTATTTGTTGATCCACATTTTATGAGAAGAATGAAATGAATATAGATATATATTATTAACACAAAGATACAATGAAAAATAAAATATATACAGTAAAAATTGGCTTCTATTCAATAAGGAAATATGTTGAAACTATAAAACGTAGAATGAAACAAGCTTGCTAGAATGGTGGCAACTTTTCTCTGAGAAGAGATTTGACAACTATGCTCATTCGTAAGAAGATGATTAAACTGAGGCTCCAAAAGAATTTTTACATCAAACATCAATTTCAAAACCCTAGACATCCAAAAACTTAACCCTAGGAGATGAAGCGCCAAAATTCATGCGGGCTCCGTTGGGGTAAGTTGGTACATCAACTTCTCGGGGTCGTAAATTTTGCATACGATATTTGTTTTAGGAACACGATATCCCATTCGAAAGGTCTATCTGAGGAATACACATTATGCAGTCACACTTTGAATCTAGATATAGTGTGAATATGGTTGGCCCAAAAAACACTGTTTAAGGCCTCAAAACAACCCCGGAAGTTCAAGACCCGAAAAGCTAGAAAAAACTGCCAAAATGAAAATTGAAACTACCAAGATGAAATTTGTATGTGAGCCAGTTGGAGTAGGGGGTGTCCACCAATATAAACCTATATCAATCCTCCCCCCTTAGGAATCAATGGTCTCCATTGTGTTGATTTCCCCAATCAGATGAGGAAATTTTTGTTGAATTTGGCCCCAGGTGAGCCACTTGCCTTGGTGCAGGAGCTTCCCATATTTTACAACTCAATAAAGATGGATATTCTATTGGAAAGTTCCATTTACCTATGTGTATAGGATCTTATCAATGGATTCATATTCCATGCAGTTAGGATTGAGCTCTATTGGTGTCAACTATTCTTCTACCTATGAGGTGTCCAATAATGGTGGAAAGTATGGCCGAAAGAGGTGCACAATAAACACTGGGTGCAAGCCAAAGAAGGGGGGAATGTTGAGCTAAAAATAACCATTTGCATGCACAACCTTGGTGATGGTACAAGGTCCATAGTGGAGTGGACGAAGCTTCTGATGGGTCTCTATAAGACATTATTTCTCGAAGTACAACTAAACTTTATCTCCCACCTGAAACTTGTGTGGCACCCGGTGTTGATCATGGAAATGCTTGTACGTGGCATTGGAATTATGAAAAATATTATGAACCTATTGACGGATGTGTTGAATATGCTCAATGGACTAGGTAGATTTTTTAGCTTTAGTTTGAGCATGGGACGAGTCTTGTTGGGTGGACATAAGGGGCAGTGTAACATCCATGGGACCCAATGGCTGAAATCCCAAACCCACCTGAAAGGGGTTGTGGTCAGTTGAGATATTCATGGCTCTATTATAGTTGTGTTGAACATAGGGAAGACTCTCATCCCATGTGTGGGGATGCTTGGAATTTTACATGTGTAGGATATTCACGATCATCCGGTTGATGACCTTGGTTTGGCCATCTATCTGGGGTTGGAAGGAAATGGATTTGGTGAGATTATTGTCTATTAGTGACCAAAGGCTCGACCATAATGTACTAAGGAACTGTCTTTCCTGATCTGAGATGATGGTTTGTGGTATCCAAAAATGTACCAACACTCATTCGAAGAAGAGCTTGGCAGTGGCCTCTATTGTGATTCTCTTCTTCCAGGAATCCATAATCACCATTTTAGAAAAATGATCAACCACCACAAAAACAAATTCATTTACCTACTTGGTTGACATGAGGCCCGACATGTAGTCCATCGAGATGGATTCCCAGGGCCTTTCAGGAGTAGGCAGAGAGGTGTACATTCCTTGTTTCTTAATGGCCAGTTTGGAAATGGCACAAGAAGTGTAGGACCTGATATACTTGTTGAAATCTTGTCGAAGTTTCATCCAGAAGAAATGTTGTTGCAGCATGACCACTGTCTTTTCTACGTCAAAGTTTCCTACCATCTGAATTCAGTGGGCTTCCCAAATCAACTTCCCTTGCTCACATGATGGAATGCATAGATGGCCCATATGGCATAGAAGCCCATCCTGAAGATGGAAATCAATGATAGTTTTGTTTATTCCCAACATCTGGTAGGTGGCAGCAAAGTCAGGATCTCTCTCATAGATTTGGGGGCATCCAGAGGTCTTGTGGCCACAAGATTTTAGCACCATGGTCAGTGTTGCAAATGGCAAGCATCTGAGCCAATCAATGATGTGGTTGGTTCTTTATGTATTATAGTTGATGTTGATATGGAACTATTGCAATTATTTGGACCACTTCTGATGGAGGTCATTATACAATTGACACTGAGTCAACATGAACTATAGTGACTTATGATTGGTGTGGATGATTGTCTCCTTCTCGAGAATGTAATGCCTCCATTGATGGTAGAATTTCACAATGGAGTACATTTCTTTATCATAATTAGGGTACTTTGAGATGACATATGCTAGTGTCTCACTATGATAGGACATGGGGTGTCTTTGTTGAGTGATAACTATGCCCACAACATAGTCTAAAGCATCTATCTCGATCTCAAAGGGTTGTTGTAGGTTGGGTATTGAAAGCACCGGGGATGAGCATACGTGTTGCTTCAAATCATCAAAAACTTGTTGTTTTTATAGGACCCACATGAAATTTTCCTTACCACCACCCTTGGTTATTTGGTTGAGGTCCCATGCAATATGGGAGAATCCCAACATGAACCTGCGATAGAAATTGGCAAGGCCTAAAAAAATATGAAGCTTAGTGAATATGGTTGGGGTTGGCCAGTCACTAATGACCTGGATCTTGGTTGGATCCACATGCACCCCATGCTCATCAACAATGTATCCTAGGTACTAGACCCTATTCATGTCAAAGGAGCATTTTTCCAAATTTTCATATAGCTTGTGTTGTCGTAGAATGTGCAAAACCTGTTGAATATGTTGCAAGTGTTCCTCCTAATTCTTGTTGTAGATAATGATTTCATCCAGATACACCACCACAAAAGAATTATTGAAAGGTTGCAAGATATCTTCCATCATCCTCATGAAAGTTGTTGGGGAATTTATCAAACCAAAGGGCATGACCAACCATTCAAAAAGACCTTCTTTGGACTTGAATGAAGTTTTCGATACATTTTTATATTCTATTGGGACCTAATGGTAGCTCAATCTTACTAAAGTATTTCCCCCTTGATTTGGCCAAGGAGATCATCGATTCAGGGAATCGGGTATAGTTTCCTAACTGTGATTTTATTTAGGGCTCGATAATCGATGCAGAGTCACTAGACCCCATCTTTCTTCTGCACAAGCACGATTGGGATTCCACACAGTGATGATATGGGTCGTATGTTCCCTTTTGGAGCAGTTGTTGGATCTAAAACTTGATCTCCTCATTATCTAATAGAGAACAACGATAGACTAGCCCATTGGGTAGCGGTGCATCGAAGGTCAAATCGATTTAATGCTTGTCCTAACAGTGTAGAGGAACCCCAGTGGGTGAGGAGAATATGTCTTTGTATTGTTCCAAGAACTTATCCACCTTATTCTACTGCATGGAGAGTTTGGCCACAGAGGCATGAATGTGGCTGCAACCTTTCGCTCACTTTGAGAGTGAATCACGAAGAAGACAAACTCCTTGGTCTGAGAGATGACCTTCCTAGATTGCTTCGAAGAGATCAAGAAATTGGCAGTAGGTGGGACTACCTCGGGTATCCTGTAAAATTTCCTATCCAAAGTAATAATAACACTACGATGCTAGAATCATATACAACATGACATTTCCATAAATAAGGTTGGTCCAAAATAACATCACAAACTTCAAGGGGAGAAACATCACATAATACCTCATCTTTTAAGGGCTTGATTTCATAGGACAAGTGACAATATTGGTTGACACGAAGATTTCTTCCTTGGCGGAGCCATCCTATGGTGTATGGTTGCGGGTGTGACATTTTCAACAGGTCCAGCTACTTGACGACCTCCATTGAAATGAGGTTCTTCTAGCTACAATTGTCAATGATGAAGTGTAGTGGATTACCCTTCACCCACATATGTGAATGAAATAGGCACTCACCTTCCTTTGTCTCGTCAGGTTCACCAAGTTGGATCTTGGTGGTAGCAATGGTCTCACTAGGTTCCGCATCAATAATCCATCTCCTCTTTTCTAGTTTTGAATCTGAGTCGAAACCCACATCTAATTCAGAGGCTTTCACATCCACCACCAATGAATTCTTTGAGCGACAATCAACAGTGTTATGCCAAGAGATCTTATGGAAGTCGCACGACTTCTCGGTGTTTTTTTTCGTCTTTCCATTACCCTTCTTTTTTTGTGTCTTAGACTGGTTGTCCCAAGGCTATCCATATTTTCTTTGCCCTTTTTTTTGAAAGTTGGAGTTTCCCTTTCCCTGCTTCTATTGTGAGGGGTTCCTAGACCCAAGCTACCTCATATTTTTCTTAATCTTCTACTAGATTTTGATAGCATATCGATAGGTCATGCCCAAGGATGAGATGTCCAAAAACTCCATTTATGTTTGGATGTATTTATGTAGACCACCGCTGTACTTAAGAAATAGATGTCACTCAAAATATTTGATACCCATCTTGGTTTGCAATTTATGGAAGGTATTTGCAAACGTTGGCACAGTTTGGTCCATTTCATATCGCAATGTGGTCAATATTGTATACAGTTTGTCATAACTTCAACAGGGTAGTATTGTTCTTTAATAACATCCCTAAAGGACTCCACGGTGAGTGCAACTGTAAATAATGAGGGTTCCTTTGTTTCCTTCTTATCATATAAATTCTCCCACCAATATTTGACATGGGGGACAACTTTAAGGAGCGCAAATGTAATGTTTTCACTATTGGAAAAGTTATGGCAAGAAAAAATACCCTTCCAGAAGATTTAACCGTTTGTCTACAACATCTACGTCTATATGACCTTCAAATATATGAATATGAAAGATGATATGTACCTTGAAGGGGGTGGCGCCTCCACTCGAGGAAGATTCGTCATTTGTTGGTAGTCATCGAAGGATTTGCGCAAATTTATCCATCATCTTGTTCCTCTGTTGCACGAGGGATTCCTCAAGAAAAAAATTGAAAGGATGTTCTATCCCATCATATTTATTTTCTCTCACCATGGAAGTTCACTTGGGCATGCGAGAGCCTTTGTCCTCAAGAGAAACAAGTCTTGAGACCCAACTCTTTGTACCCTGACTCCGTGAGGGACATGCACTAAGAATGATAAGGAGTAGACTACTTTGATACCATTCATCCTGATTTTAGGAGAAGAATGAAATGAATATAGATCTATATTATTAACACAGAGATACAAAGAAAAAAAATAGAGATACAAAAAAAATTGGCTTCTATTCAATAAGGAAATATGTTGAAACTGTAAAATGCATATTGAAACAAGCTTGCTAGAATGGTGGTGGCTTATCTCTAGCAAGAGATGTGATGGTTGCACTCATTTGAAAGAATATTTTTAAAATGAGGCTCCAAATTTTATTTTACATAAAACATGAATGCCAAAACTCTAGACATCTGAAAACCTAACCCTAGGAGATGAAGCACCAAAAGTCATGTTGGCCCCATTTGGGTAAGTTGGTACATGAACTTCCTGGGGTCGTAACTTTTGCATACGATCTTCGTTTTAGGCGGATGATAGCCCATTGGAAAGGTATATCTGAGGAATACACATTGTTTCATCATACTTTGACTTAGAGTTCAATGTGACTATGGTGGGACTAGAAAATGTTGTTTAAGGCCTCAAAACGGCCCCAGAAGTTCAGGACCCAAAAATCTAAAAAAAAAAATATACCAAAATGAAAACTGAATCTACTAAGATGAAATCTATATGTAATCCAGTTGGAATAGGTGGGTGGCCACCTATATCCACCTAGATCATCTCAATCTATCTGAAATTCAAACACAGGAATATCAAAATTAAATTGTACCTTGAAAGGGGCGGTGCCTCCAAAGTGGTTGATTAATGAAGATGCATATGTTGTTGTTGGCAGTCATCGAAGGATTCGGGAAAAATTATCCATCATGTCATATGTCTGTCATGTGAGGGCTTCCTAGAGCAACATATTAATAGAATATTATGTTGTCGCGTCTCTTTTTTCTTCCACCATGAGAGGCCTCTTGGGCTAGTTGTCCTCAAGAGAAACTAGCTCGACACCCAACTCTCTATACCCTTAACTCGTCAGGGACATGCATTAGGAAATGACAATGAGAAGCCTGCTCTGATACCACTGATCTAGATTGTTTTTAGAACAAAATGAAGGAAAATATATAACAATGAAATACACATAAATATTGCAAGAAACGACTAGATACAGTAATACAAAATTTCTATTAATGAGATAAATGTACATAAATTGTAAAAATATAGAGTGAATGACTCACTAGAATGGTGCCAGCTTATCTCTGACAAGAGATGTGACGACTACACTCATTCTTATTTACAATGAGGATCCAAAGGCCTTTTTAACATAAATAAAATCCAAAACCATAACCCCAGAAGATGAAATGCCAAAAGGTTTGTGGGCCCTGATGGGGGTAGTTGATACGTCAACTTTCTAAGGGCATAACATTTTCATATGATCTCTATTTGGGGCACACAATAGCTCATTGGACATTTCTATTTGAGATGAACACATTTCTATTGGACCTGGACCAAAGCCTTTGGCTATTGTCTAGGCTCCCAAATGTAAAATAAACGTCATTTAGGGCCTCAAAACGGCCCCAGATGTTTGGCACCCGAAAAACTATAGGAAAACTTCCAAGGTAGAAAACTATATTTCGATCCAATGAAATAGGTGGGTGGCCATTGATATCCACCTAGATCAACAACATCATAGGCATTGCTCCACTTCCAACAAGCATCCATATCCCTGACAAAGATATCTACATGTGCCCTAGTCTGGTCAAGATTTCTTTCCCATTCCTTTCCAGTTTATTTAGTGCATGTTTAGCATCTGGTGGATGGGGAAAACATGGTATTTTATCCTAATAGGTGATGACTACAAACTATTAAGATTTTTTTGTGTATTTGTTGTACATAGATAAATAAGGTTATCCATTTTTATTTTCATCTTTTATACTTTGACACTTCACCTTTCACATAAGAACCTATTTAGTGTGTGGATGGTTCCCTCATTACACAAGATCTACTAACTAGGAAATATGAAAGAATGATTGTTGATTAACCATTATGTTAATTGATGGTTTGAACATTTTCACAATATTCCCAAATTATTCTAATTCATGTTCAAACAAAGACCCCTAGTTCAACTCATAATCTAGGAAAGAGATGTAATATGACTCGATCATGTTTCCAATGCAAAGGTGCTTCCTATAAAAGACAGATAGAGGTGAGATACTTGCATGGCATCAAATATTATCACAAATTACAAGACAAATAGGAATTAGAGGATGAACTATCTCCAAGGGAAAAAATGATGCGAAAATAAAAAGAAGAGATGTATTGAGAATTGGAAGATGAACACGACTCAAAAATGAAACCTTGGAAAAATGATGATCAAAAGTATGCATTCAACAAAGAAATTAAATTGAGAAAGAGATCATGAATGTAAGTGTTTCCATCAAATTTAAAATGTTTATGCATTCCAACCAGTAAGAAGTTTGAAGCCTCTTGATATGAATAATTTGTGTGAAAGTTTATATGTGTATTATTTCTTTCAAATGGGTTTCAGTGCTAGCACTAGCTCAGAATTGCATCTCACATAATGATGTTCTAAAAATAATTAGAAGCCTTGTATTCGAGGAAGTAAGGATTTGAAAGAGCTTATGTGCATTGTCCACCGGATTTATTTTCTCTAACCATGTGATATCTTCACTCATTGTATATGTATTCTAACTCTAAAAATTATTCTACAACGTGACATGTTAATCTCCTAACTAATTCAACTCAAGCATATGATACCAACTGTGCACTTGAATCTACATGGAGAAAGCGTTCAAGGTATGAGATTGATTTCGACCCAACTTTTTTATAAATGAAAGAGTTTATGAAAATCATGTGCAGTGAATTGAGAATAATATCCAAAAGTAGGTATGTGAATAAACTTCCCAGGAAACATGTCTCATGATCGTGTTGAACTTTCTAAAGCCATTTGTCTTCCTCGAGTAGTTTCCTTCTCTTCAAGAGAGCACAAAATTCCATGAACAGATTAACTTTTTGTTTCTTAGATTCCAGTAGATAGGTGGAGTGGACTTAGCCTGAATGTTGGTCTATTGAGTAGAAGTCCCCTTTCTAGAAGAAAAATACTAAGGTTGTAACGATCACTGGTATTTCCCCAAAGAAGCACATTTGAGAACCATTTTTTCGATCGTTGTCTTAGAGGTTGGAGCTCAATTTTCATGGGTCATAGTTCTCTTTCCCAGATGCAAATTTTCATCAAATTGTTTCCATCATCACTACAATTTTTACCTCAAAAGTGAAAGTGCATTCTATTGTATGGTTCAAGTTTTGTGTGCTTGGCTGATCTTTGAAAGATAATTCTTGATGATATTTCTTATCATGAATCCTAAAAAAAATTATATCGGTTCCTTGAAGAGTTTCATCGAGAGTTTCATGACTTGGATGTAATGTATATTCCACACAACACCTGAAAATTCCAATTCTAAAGATAACAGAAATATCATGATGTAAAACCCTAGTGAGATCAAGATGAAGGAAACCAAACCAACAAACTTCAAGAGCAGACTCAAACAAGGTCATATAAATATAAAACCAATGAAAACCATTGAATGAATCCAAGTCAAGATATTGTGATTTATCATCCAAGTGGAGTAATATAATGGGAAATCAGATCAAGAAGGTTAATTGTGAGTTAAGAGAGCTTCAAAAGATGCCTTCAAACTTCAACAAGGAGGAAAACATATGTGTCAAGATAACCAATTAATTAAAGGGAGTGATATGATATGAAAATATTGTGTTTCACCCTCATAATGGACAATGCATAATGATAAATGAAGGATTTCATCGATTTCAAATCACAAGACCAAGGAGAAAATATCTATCTTGTCACCGAAACTGATTGGAAAAAGTATTTGTCCATAAAATTTAATCTTAGGAGCTTGTGGTGATGAAATATAACATAAAAAATTTCTTGTTTGTGTATTATGTAACCCTCAATATTTTCAATATACTTAATATAGTCAAAGGGAAACTGAAGTTGTTGGCCCTTGACCAAGTTTTGAGGATCCTTGGTCATTTTTGACCATTTTGGGACTTCGACAGGCTATTGAAGGCGGAGCGCAAGTCGAAGTGGATATCGCGGGATCTCGGCCCCTTTTTAGGGACTTTTAGGTTTTGGGATTATGTAATGGGTATGGGGATCTCGGCCCATGGATTTACCCATGCTTAGGCCTATTTTTAAATATATAAATATGTAGCTAGGCAATGTAAGAAAAGGAGAAAGTTGTGCTAAGTGAAAATGATTGTAAGAGGCTTGGTGCGTATTGTATGTTGAGACTTGTAGAGCTAAGTGAAAGTCATCTGTAGTGCTTTGTGCGCAGACTGTGGAAGGCTCTGTGCCTAGATCTACTCAGGGAAGGAGGATCTGGTGAGGTGCACATATATCCTATCCTATGCGGAGTTGATTTTGAGGCTTTGTGCATGTAAGAAGATCAATCAAAGATAATAAATAAGACAAAGAGTTGGTGGACGTAGTCCCAAGGTGGGGGTGAACCACGTATATCCTATGTTGTGAATGATTTTTTATTTATGACTGCTCTCTTGTTTATGTGATTCAATGATTAGTGTGTTGTTATATGATAGATGAATCTAATATGATAGCTTAGTGCTAAATAATGTGAACTAATGATAGATCTGATCTATGTTGGTATGCTTAGTGCTTGAGTCTATTGAATCTATGTGAATGTTGCGTTGATCGATTGTTAGGGTTTAGCTGCGTTGTGAACTAAGGTTAAATATTAATGAACTGTAAATAATAAGTGCTTTTTTAAGGTGTTACAATCAGAGATTTGTGTCCCATCTAAGGTTGCAGACATCTGAGTCCTACAACCACCCCTGCCTCTACCTCGGGTGAGACTTCATCTTCTTCGCAGGTGTTTCTGAAAGGGCCAGTAGTTAGGGTTTTGATGGTGCACTATTGTAGCATTGAACCTTGGGTTTTCCTCTGTGCCAACAAATGATTCCATTGTCGTGACCTGAAACTGTGATTGTTGGGAACTGAGGAAGAAGAAGCTATGTGCGAAGATCTGACTTGAAACTGTGATTGTTGGGAACTGAGGAAGAAGAAGCTCTGTGCGAAAATTTGACCTGAAACTGTGAAATCTCTATGCGTATATCTATTTCCCTAGTGCGTAGTACTCTACTTGGATTGTGAAGCTTTGTGCTAAGAAGAGAAGTATGATCTGAAGAAAAGAGGTAAGATCTGAACGCATTTTTCTCCGAAAGAGGTAAGAACAGTGAAAATTTTAAGATTTGAAAGCTTTGTGCTCTGAGAAAAGTAAGATAAGTGGAAATTTTTGTTTCAAGAATATGGATCTAGGTATGTTTGATAAATTTTGTCCTAGCCTAAAAACTAGGGCACAACTAGAAGAAAGAAGATTTGATAGGAGTAGATATGATAAGAATAGTGAAAGGTATGTTATTCCTATGCATAGAAAGAATGTTTGGACAAACAAATGGATGCAGGATCCTATAAAGAATTTTTTTCAAGTTAGATACCATGATCCTAGTGCGCAGTACATGAAAGGATGGGGATCCTTTAAGATAAAGAGAGGATTAACTCTTTGTTATAGTTGCAGAAGATCGGGACATCTTGCTAAGGAATTCCCTGGTAGAAGACCCAATTGTATTTGTTGTAAATCTATGGGTCATGAAGTTTTGGATTGCCCTAGAATGATTGTTAAGGTTGAAAGAATGAATATGAGACAAGAAAACCGTGAGGAAGATCAAGAAACTAAGATCATGGAATAACCCCAAAAAGAATCAGAAATTGTACTATTGCAAGTGAAAGAAACTCTAAATGATCACAGAAACATCAACCTACCAGATATATTCAAAGAAAAATAATGCATAGAAACAAGAATAGGAGAATTCGACATTGAGAGCATTGTGGATGAGGAAACGCAGGTGATATCATGACAGAAAGAACTTGGGAAATTTTAGGAAAACCTTATATGATTCCTTCATTGGGAAGAATAGGATTATTTAGAGGAAAGATGATAATCACATGTGGAAGACTTACCCAGATATCTATGAGTGCTCATGGAACCTCGACAAGAAGATTTTGAATTTGTTAAATTTATTGAGAACTGCGCCCCATTTTCTATGTTACTAGGAAAACCTTGGATCGAAAAGGATCAAGCCAGAAGAAAAGAAGAGGAAGTCTTAGAGAAGAAGAAGCAAGAATTCAAAGATTTCATGACTAGGAGGATCACACATTTGATTGAAGAACAAGAGAACAGGTCGAAGTTATTTAGAACCAAAAACTTGGGTGTCGAAGTTGAAAGGACACACAAGGACTTGAGAATCGTATCTGTACAGGAAAGTAGAGCACCTACACCAGACAGAGAAGAAGTATTTCCCTTGAACCCTAGTAAATACCATCAATAGTGCGAAGTTACTATGCCTAGAGAATATCAGAATCAAAATAGAAAGAGGAATATCGAGACGAAGATCACTGAGAAGAAGGCTAGAAAGCTCAATAAGAAGAAAGAAAAGATAGAAAAGTTACAAAAAGTTCCAGAAGGAACTGCGCAGAAGGAAGGATTCCAGAATTTGAACTTCACCAGGATACCAGTACAGAACACCATGGCACTTCGCCATGGTGAATCAATATGACCATTGGAGGCATTATAACCATTAGCCTGACAACCCAAATGGTTAGAACAATAGTTATGACCAGAAATCTTGCCATCAGACCATTGGGACCACACCATAATGGACATAACTACATTAATGAAGGTTGCTCGCCCATTGGAAAGATCTTTTACCTAGTTTTCTAATTATTCCATCTATCCTTGCACTGAGAACACATTTTCCACCCGTGATTATCTGAGCTCACAGATTAGTTGATTTCGCGCAGTGATCATCGAGCTATCACCATCCATCCTGTTACATTGAGTAGTTTCTCTTCAACCTGAGATAGTTAGCCATGAGCGTGTATGTTCAAAGAACTTAGCGCAGTTGAAGAGTTTGTGAAGGAGATACTCATTGACCTCATGACTGAAAGAGTAATTTCTGTGGGTGTACAAGCTTCATCGACAAGAGGAGTGCAAGCCTTCCCGTCGACTACTCGCGAATCCATACCATCCCGAGCTATGACTGAGAAAAGAACCAAGCATAGAGATGACTTAGAGAATGAGAATTTATTACCGTCCATCCTACCTGAGTACATCCCACCCTTGGTTGGTGTAGTGAGTCGCAACAGTGTCCCGAGGGACTTCGACTACACTATCATCACTATGTATCTCCCGAAGAGGATACGCGCAGTCAGACCACAACTAGAGAGGATTTCAACCTTTAATATTAGCGACTATAACCTGGGAGACCGTAAGAGATATGGCATGCTCTCACCTCACAAATATCTGACCAAGATTAATGGAAAGAAGACAAATATCATCCCTCAGTCGTGGACCATGAACCTCACGTAGTCCACCCTTTTGAATGTAATAAAGATTCCACATTTTGGAAGGCACCAGGAGGTTAACGCCTACGTTAAGCTCCTGTTGTCATGCTTCCACGGTGGCTATCTGTGGTTGGAAAGACGTATCATTGTCGATCTGACGTTGATCCATAGGATCACTAGACTGAGCATTCAGGGACCAGACCCACAAGACTTCTACCCAGGAAAAGCTGCAAACCGCACCTTGGCACAAACGATTAAAGAAACATATGACGATGTTGAGAAGGGGATGTGAGGCTACAAGGTAGATTCCATATAGAATGGCGCAGTGCACCTAGCATGCCAATTAATTGCAGGAAAGATAGTAAGAAAGAACAAACCCACGCAGGTTACAGGGTTTCTCGTTGACCTCGCTGGGAAATGCATGGAAGGCCTACAAATGAACTGGGCGAAGTACCTAGTTAACCAGCTCAAAATGGATTTCCACGAAGCTCGGGATTAGGGCTATGAGTTTCACTTCAGCTGGCTCCTGATCCTCATCGTGTTTACTTCTTGGGAGATGCTAGAAGGTGTGACCTTTCCTAAGATCGAGCCATTTGAGCCACTCACTGCAAAGTTCACCATACTCTGGTATTCGAACGATATGGGAAAGAAGTGGCAGTCAAACACATTATTTCATACCTACTACTTGCAACTTATGAGAGCTATTGATTCCTTCCCTTGTATGATGTCGAACACCCTGGACAGGTTCAGGCCTCTTATGAAGTTCCACATAGATAGGCATTTTATTTACATTACTGTGCACGTCGATGAAAGAAAAGAAGAACTTCAGTACTACTACAATCTCACTACAGAGGACCTGGAAGAAATAATTAAAGACTAGCTTGTAGAACTCCTTATCCCTGATGACCCCGCAGAGCTGTCTGGCCTGGACCTCATTGGAAACCCCATGGTTACTCATGAAGAGTATGATGCCCCAAGAAACAAGAGGAACAAGAAGAAGAAAGATATACATGAAGTACACAGCTCATCATAAGAGACTGCATATGAGTCACCTAGCGGAGGAGGTGATGACGAAGTGAACAAAGAGGAAAGCGAAGAAGAATAAGATAAGCAAGGTGAAGTAACACCGCCACAAAACCTCCCTGATGACACTGATCCATCTAATAAAAGGAAGGTATCCCCCATGAAACCTTCATCGCGGAAGAATTCCAAATCCAATAAGCCAAATATGCAGAGTGTACTCACAGTCGATGACTTCGACTTCATTATTTCAGCTGTAGGAGATGCCTCAGAAGAAATTTTTCAAAGCAACGAAGAAAAACAAGAAGCCATGTATGATAGAATTGAAGCAGAACTAAGAGGTGTACAACAATCCCTTTATTTGAGCCGCGCAGTTTCCACTGCGCCCCTGCCCTCAGAAGAACCAGAGTTGGGAGATGAGCCTGCTCAACTCTACAGAC
>ML810361.1:61070-72754 GCA_009831015.1 Picea engelmannii
AACCACGTATATCCTATGTTGTGAATGCATTGTGCTTTATGATTTCTAGCTTGTTTATGTGATTCAATTCTTAGTGTGTTGTTAGATGATATATGAATCTGATATGATATCTTAGTGCTAAATAATGTGAACGAATGCTAGATCTAATCTATGTTGGTATGCTTAGTGCTTGAGTCTATTGAATCTGTGTGAATGTTGCACTGATATATTGTTAGGGTTTAGCTATGCTATGAACTAAGGATGAATATTAATGAACTGTAAATACTAAGTGCTTTGTTAATGTTTTACAATCACAGATATGTGTCCCAGCTAAGGTTGTAGACATATGATTCCTGCAACCACCCCTGCCTCTACCTCGAGTGAGACTTCATCTGCTTCGCAGGTGTTGCCGAAAGGGCCGATAATTAGGGTTTTGTTGGTTCATTGTTGTAGAATTGAACCCTGGGTCTACCCCTGTGCCAAGAGAAGCTCATTGTTCTATTAGAATATATATATGTTACATATGAAGTACAATATTTATTTTCCCAATAAATAAAAACAACCTTAAGGATTGGGAAAGGGGTAAATGTACCAAGAGTATCAAAAACAACCTATTCATAATAAAATGAACACTCTAATGATTTTACTCAATGGAAATCATCATAAAAGAATTAAGTTACAAAGATCATGATATGTTATAAGATTTTTGAATTTTTTTCGCACAATTCAATGATCTGCCTTATACATTCTTGAAATAAACTCCATAATAAAAGGTTCAAGTCTATAGAAAAGAATACCTACAGAGAAGGCTTTTAGTCGTATTTTAGTTCACTGATCATTGTTTCGAGAACCAATAGAATGAACCTATGATACTGCAACATCGATCCATTGGTCCATAACCATTATCAAGAAACATATCCATCAAAATATTGATCAATAGGATTTGCGAGGTCATTGAGGATTATGAAAAAAAGAAAATTAATAGATGATATGATTCCTTCAAAGTACATTAGCGACATCTCCCCAAGTTGTAAATTATTCCTCAACATATACTCTTTCAAAAGCTCAGGGTAATAAACTATCCAACTTATAGCATAAGAGTGAATTCCACTGAAGAGAATGAATTTTCTAGTTAAACATCCGAAAGAATCTTGAGTACATTTTTCCTCATAAAACCAAGGTTAATCCAACCTTTTAGTTAAATGAAAAAATGAAAAGTATGAAGCAAAAAGAAGAAGTATTTTATGCAAAAAGAAACTTAGACTAAAGCAAGCCATTGCAAGCTACAAACTAAACTAATAATGGTTGGTGGCATTTTTTGAAGAAATCAAGACAATTCCACATCTATGCTATAAAAATGAAAAAAAAAACATATAAACTATACAGGAAGAAAGGAAGAAAAAGAACTATGCTACTCTTATTCCTACTCTATCCTACACTGGCTAAAGAAAGGAAAACTCAAATCATAGTGCTAGTGCAACCAATCAAGTAACTCCAAACATGCAACCATATGTCCATCAAAGGTCAACTATAGAAAATGGAGTAGTGAGGGATAAAATATAGGAAGAATTTATTCAAGCAAATATTCACCAAGAATGTTAAATTTGGTAGTGTTATGGTTCATGGGAAATGTAGACAGGTAGGATTCCTCCAACCAAGACTCAATTCTATCATAAAATTTATAATGACCAGCATAGGACTTGTTGGAGCAGGCATTTTTGGGATTTAAGCACAAAATGGACCAAACGAAGAAATGCACGCTACAAAAAAAGGAAGATAAAGAGAAAAAAAGGACAAAGGAAACAACGCACTAAGAAAGAAGGAAGTCAAAGAAACGATGAAGACCAACTGCACAGAAGGAAGTTAGAATGTGGGAAAGTGGTGTCCACTTAGGTTTAGGGTTTTGGAGTCATAATGTAAGGGTTTTAACCCATTTTGTAGTATAAATTGAAGAGGTATAAAGTAGATTGAGGTACCTTTTTTTTATCATATCTTGGTAGGAGCTAACTTAGAACTTGTGCGTGATGAGTCTAATTAGGAGAGTCCTTTTTTAGTCTGAAATTTTGTATTATTGAGAGTTGTGGAGATCAAATGGATTCAATGTTGAGATGTAACTGAGGGTCAGTTTGCAAGCTGTGGAGGTTGGTATGACGTTATTCATCCTCACTACACATGTACCATTCATAACTTATGCTGTAATGCGTGCAATGCAGAACTATTTTGATGAAGAATAAGAAATAAGCAGAAGATCTTTGTGGATGTAGCCCAGGGGGTGAACCACAGTAAAAATGGTGTCTTTATGTGTAATGTGTCCTTGTTATATGTATTTTATGAATGTATGGTTATATGAATGCATATGTTATGGTTTACTTATAGCGCACACTAGAATAATGAATGTTGTTGAATGGATAAAATGATAGATCTAATGAATCTTATGGTAGAACGCATGTTAAAGTAGAACAATAGTAAAAACAACATCCCCAATCCCTTCCATGACTACAAACATATGTATCTTGTAGTCATCCATAAACCATCTCGAGTGAGACTACGTTGTGCACTCTGTGCATAGTTTAGCCTTCTAGTTTACCAGAAGGGTCGATGGTGAAAAGGGTTTTGTTGGAAAACTAGGGTAGAACCCGGGTCAGCCCAAATGTCCAAAAAATGGTTTCGTTGATGGCTAGAACTCAGAAGGATATCCTGGAAGGATTTTGGTGAAGAGGATGCAATGGTAAAAATGGATGTTTAGGCCATGGAATGTTATGAAACAAGATATTGAAATATGGATGGAGACAAAGAAACTAGAGTTTGCGTAGAAAGATAATAAGTTGATTCCAAGTACACACCGTGCTAGTATCTGTAGAGGTATGTGTTTACTGATTTGCATGAAGCATATTTTTGTTATTTTCCATAGTTATTATAGGAATGGATATTGAGGTTGACAAATACCCATTTGACTAATCAGATCAGGCCAATTGAATGGACTGATGAAAATATTGTGCGATTGGATATGGTTAATAACAAATTCAGATGCACAGTGAATTTCTAGTTAGATAGTATTACTGCAGGATTTATCACTGAGTTTGCAGTAGATACATGAAGTCATATACATCTGCAGATTAGGATTTCTTGAAGGAACCAAGAGGAAGGTACATTAGGTCTCTCTTCAAGTTGATCAACATCTTATTGCATGATAATGGCATGATGACTATGAAATCAGACAACTAGATCACTCTGCGTGCATAGGGGAGTTGAGGGAAGCACTAAGGAAGATCCAAGAAATGGAGAAGGCTCTGGAGAGTTTCCAAAAGAAGGAAGCAATGGAACCCATCATGATGGATGATGAATAGCCCAGGTAAATCATAAGGAAAGCAGGTGTGATGCATAGTGGATGACCCTACTAGTATAGGATGAATAAGAAGAAGAGGGAAGTAGTTGAGCGAGAGGGCTTGGAGAATGATGAGGAAGAGGTAGAGGATCTTCACGCCACAAGGAAGATTGAGGATATATTGTGTGCCACATATGAGAGGAAAACCATAGGTCATGGATCTGGTGTAGAAGAAGTCTCACCATTCCAGATCCAAATTAGTGTGGAACCCACAACCCCATGTGTGACTAAGACATCCGAAAAAGAAAAAGCAGTTCACCAGCAAGTGATTAATGGTAGAATAATTTTTACAGAACATGGGTCTAGTAGAATAAGTTCAAGTTCAGCAAGTATCGGTCAAGTATCTACACTGCGCAGAGGTGGTAGTTCAGCAAATTTCACAATGGAAGGACAAGATCCAAGTATTAGGTTACCAGAGTTCTGAGGGGACGGGTCAGATGATCCAAAAAATAATTTGTTTATCTATGAGAAGATATGGGTAGAAAAGAAGATTACAAATGAATACACAAAGGTTTCGTAGTTGGAAATCACATTTAGAGACCATCCATTAGAATGGTACATGGGTCTTGCAATAAATAATCCAATGGGAACACCTACAACTATAGCAGAGGTGAAGAGGAAATTAATAAATGAATTTCAGAAACCAAGCTCAGAAGACTAGTTTATGAATGAAATGATAGAGATCACCCAGACACTAGGAGAATCAGTCTGGGAAGTGGACCAGAATTTCAAGAGGATAAAAGGTAATTTAAAGTAATATATTATTGATACACAACATAGACATTTTTTTGTTAATTATTTGTTTCCACACTTGAAGTATCCTTTGAGACAATAAAAATTCCAAAGTCAAGTTGAGGCTCTACAGGAAGTCTTACAACTAGAGGAAAAACAATACAAGCATACATATCTAGTTGTGGAAGAGATGAAGCAATATCTGAATAACTTAACATTCCAGATGAATCAAAACAAAGTAAAGGAGAAAAGAGAAGATGTATGGTGTACAATGTGCAGGACATAAGACCATCACAAGAATAAGTGTCCATTATTTGCGCAGTATATTGGAGTGGGTATGCCAAATCCTTTTTCTTCAGGAGGACCATGGTGTGAGATTTGAAAAATACATGGGCATGATCCCTATAATTTCCCACTAATGTAGAAATATCAGACAGTATCGAAGAGTACATTTTGTAACTTTTGTAAGTCAGTTGGACATGAAGACAAGGACTGTAGAACCTTGGAGATGATGAAAGAAAGGATTGCAGATACATACAAGGTATATGCTAAACATGTAATAGGAAAATATGTGTAGCAGCCACAATATAACAACATGAAGCATCCACAGTATAAAAATGTGCAATAGTCACAATATAATCATGCGCATCAGTTTGCAACACAACCAAAATATAATGTGCAATGGTTTCAAGGGAAAAAACAGTATAATCCTACACAACAGTGCGCAATATCACTGCAGTACAATGACATTCAACCGTCATATAATCAGGGACCTTAGTATAATATATCACATGGAGATAATCAGGGAAATAGAGGAGGCTTCAGAGGAGGAGATATTGATGGAAGAGGCTTTCGAGGAGATTGAGGACCAGTAGTTTGTCATAACTGTCAAAAATCAAGGAACTATGTAAGAGACTTCCCACAACAACATATGACATGGATGTATTTTCACGCAACAAAGAAGGAAACAAAATATTGTCCAACACTCTTGATAAAAATACAGGACAAGAGGAACCAAACTAATCAAAATGTTCAATGGATCAGGGTGGAAAACAGAGAAGACGACGGGAAGAATATTAACACAGTTACTAGAGGTGGAGCTAATACAAGAGAAGATGCAACCAAGAAGTATCATGACCAATACCAGTCGGTCATGAACAATACAATGCCTAAATAGAATTTTGATGTGTGCAAAGAGACAGAGATATTCAAAGAGGCTAGGAAGGATATTTTGAAACAAAATATTACGTCTACTTCAGGGAAATAACCAAAAGATGAGATACCAATGTATGGAATGCCTTCATTATTTGATCAAATCAATCAAGAGAAGTCTTCATACCAAGTAAGTAACTTAAGAAATGTTTTGGGGTCATGTGTAAAATTGTTGAATGATAACATTTCCTTACAGGTACTGCAGAATTTGTTAGAAAAGTGTAATTCTAGGGAAGAAGGGGTAAAAAGAGTAAATAAAGTTCATAAGTAGATAGGAAAAATCATGGAATTCAGACTGAATACCAACATAAGATATTTCAATATGGGGGATATCATACTAGACTTAGGATCTGAAGTTAATGTTTTGTCAAAGAAGACTTGGGAAGCTATGAGAGAAACTCAACTAGGGTATTCACCTATTCGGTTGAAGTTAGAAAATCAACATAGAGTGGTGTCAATTGGTAGGTTGAAGGGAATTATATTATATCTATGTGGTGTGCACACTATGGAAGACTTTGAAGTCATTGACATAGTAGACAATACTTTTCCATATCCATCTTTGTTGGGCCTGGATTGGGATTTTGATAACCATATTATTATTAAATTGAATACAAGGAATATGATATTTAAATTGGGGGAGTACAAAGTTATTGTTCCATTGGTTCCATTAGAAGGAGGAAGGTATGTGGAACCTGCAACAAACAATATTCTTACAGAAGATGTAAATGAGTTATACAAAACAACCATGTGCGAAGAGGATTATATTAACCCAACTGTAGATAGAATGATCAGTTGGAGGAGTTTTAGTTCTTATGCTTCATACTTTGACACAGGACTAGAGAACTAGTAGCGGTGACTACATGAATTATATACCAGAATATGTGCCAAAATGACACGTGCACTGAGATGGATTGGTTCAGAGGTAAGAGAGCCTCCTACTTTTTATGGTTTGAATGAATTAGAAGCATTTTTAATGAATTTTGAGGTAGAGGTTATGGAAAATCAGAGATTACCATCATTAGATATTTCTTTAAAATATGCATCTTCAATATGGTGGGGTACACACAAGGAAAAGATAAATAGTTGGTTTCTGTGCAAAAGGTTACTACGCATCAGATTCAGCGTAGAGCAGGTGAATAGATATGAGGAGAAATATGAGGGATTTGGAAAACCTCAAGAACATGTAGATACGTGCATGGTTCAATGGATATTAGTACCACCATATGAATGGCCACACCATTTTATTCACACATTAGAAGGAATTCTGAAGAACCGGTACACATAACAGGAACAATGCAGAGAAACTGCTAATTGGGAAGAAATACATCATAATTTCATAACTACATTTGCATTTGAGAATGATAGTCCAGAGATAGATATCATGTTGAAAGTGGTACGAAACAGGATATTTGAATAACCAAAATTTGAAATAGTCTCAGCATACCAGAACTAGGCTAGACAAACAGTGAAAAAATTGCTACACTATTATCACGTCGCAGAAGAAGAATATCCAGCAGAAGATGATCCATGCAATATACATATCCCAGTAGTATAAGGAGAAAGGGAAATATAAGGTCCAAAGATTGATTCATAATACTATTTTGCACCATTAAAGATCAATAAGGTAAACATTGGAACTGCAAAAAACCCAAAAATGGCAAGTATTGGAGATTATTGGGATAACCAGACAGTAGAAAGGATCACAAAACTATTGCGTGAGTACATTGACTTATTCCCAATGGCATTCTCAGAGTTGAAGGGATTAGCATGAGAGCTAGGAGAGATGGATATCCCTTTGAATCCAGAAGTCAAACCTATCAGACATAGACCTTACATATTGAATCCAATATACAAGGAGAAAGTGAAGGCAGAAATTGACAAGATGTTAGAAGTAGGTGTCATAGAACCTATGGAAGAATCAAAATGGATCACTCCTATTGTGGTGTAGGAGAATAAGAAAGGAGGGATCAAGATTTGTGTATATTTGAGAAAATTGAATGATGCTTGCGTACATAATCCTTTTCCTACACCATTTACAGATCAATTTTTGGAGAATCTAGGGGGTCATAAGCTTATTCTTTTACAGATGGGTTTTCAGGATATCATCAAATAAGGATTGCACCAAAGGATAGACACAAGAATACATTTGATATAGAATGGGGATCATTTCAGTATACAGTTATGCCATTTGGATTGAATAATGCACCTGCAATTTTTTCAAGGGTAGTAGTAGCATATTTTAAGGACTTCATTCATAAGGTTTTGGAGGTTTACTTGGATGATTGGAAATTGTTCATTTTGTTGAAGGATCATGTGAAAGTATTAAGGATGATGTTGGACAGATTTAGACAGTGTCAGGTATCATTAAATATCAAGAAATGTATTTTCATCACATTTTTTTGTATTTTGCTAGGACATGTGGTGTGTAAACAGGCTTTGCTAGTGGATCCTTCTAAAATTGATGTCATAGTTAACTTACCACCACCAAAGTCAGTGTGCTAGTTGAAGAGTAAAATTTTACATACAAGGTATTATAGGAAGATCATAAGAGGATATGCATAGATTACTGCACTAATGGAGAAGTTATTGAAAAAGGACACTAAGTTTCAGTGGGATGATGAATGCTAGTAGAGTTTGGATATTTTCAAGGAGAAGATGGTTACTGTGCCAATTTTTGTATTTTCAGATTGGGCAAATTTTCATGTGCATGTGGATGCATCTGCAATAGAATTAGGATAAGTATTAACCCAACCAGGAGAAGGTGATATAGATCACCCTATTGCATTTGCAATCAGAAAGTTATCAGATTCAGATTTCATAACTATAACACACAGAAAGGGAAGGATTAGCTATGGTGTATGATTTGCAAAAATACAGATATTACTTGTTAGGGAAACATTTCAAGATATTTATAGATCATTCTTCTCTAAGATAATTAGTCAATAAGCCATTGTTTGGGGGAAGGATATGCAGATGGATACTTTTGTTCCAAGAATTTGGCTTTGAAGTTGTGGTGAATCCTGAAAGTTTGAATTAAGGACTAGATCACTTATCCAGGACAACTAATGTATAATAACCCAATAACTTGGAAGAAAACTTTCCAGATGCACAATTGTTTTCAATACAGATAGTTGATGAGTGTTGTTGCACCTCTTTTTTCACCTAAATAAGAAAAACAAAGGTTCTTACAAGATTAGTTGGGTTAGCTAAGCAAGACAGCAGTAAAGGAAAGGGTTAGAAGAATAAACATAAAAGACTAAGCTAAGAATTAAACTAGGAAAGGAATAAACCATTAAACTATTGTGCATAAGGACATAAGAACAAGAAACAAACAAGACTCATGTCACCAATGGAAAGGATTGTATTAGTGAAAAGAAAACACCAAAGAGAAAGGGGACTTTAGGTCCCTTCTTCCTCCAAGCGAGGGCTCTTGGACCCCCAAGATTGAGCTCTTCTTACAACTTGAAAACTTGAAAGAAATGGTGAAAGAATCCCAATATAACCCACTCAAAAGGTGATGTGGATTGCCCAAATGGAATGGTGATAGTATTCTCTTGATGAGAAAAGAGGTTTCCCCAAGAGAATAGTAGCAGCATAACCTTGCAAATGAATTCCTTGAAAATATAGTGCACCCATGGCCTCCTTTTATAGCATAGCTTTGAGGCATTATGCAACCAGTTCTTAGTGTGAACAAGGGGCCCTTTAGGGAACCCTTAGGTCTTTGACTAGCCCCCCACTTGGATTCATCTCGGATTTGAGGGTCAAATGGACTTGGGAGTTGAACCAAAAGTGGGTGAGGGGGAGAGAAGAACCATAAATGCATCGTTCATGGAAGTGCACAGCTTTTACTGTAAACAATCACACATGTTCACGAGTTTTCCTATATAAAGTAGTGCATCTTGAGCATGTGCATGGGTTTTCCTATATAAAGTAGCGCATCTCGGGCATGTGTGCATGATTCCTTTGGTGAATTGGGCACTTCAATTTTTTGACCCAATTGTATAGTTTTTGCCTCTGGGACATGCATTTCTAAAGCTGTGGGTGAACTAATGGGTGTTTGGAGATGTTGAATTCTTGTAACCGTTTGCGGATGAAATTTCAGTGATAACATATGCCCCCTGATGGATGAGGTTAGGAGCATAGGTATAGCTGAAATTCATCAATGTTTCTTCTACTGAGAGTATCATTGTAAGATAGAGCGATAATGAGAATATCAAGAGAGACCCGTTGGAGGGAGAGGGGAACCTGAAGAACCCAACCTTTCGTAAGGTGTAAAAATAAATTGTGTACACACAAGGTAGGAATGCCCCATGCTCGTGCTATGTAAATAAAAAATGTGTAATACAGTAACTAAAACTGTGTGTTGGTATAGATCACTGCAGCACCCTCTAGGGCGGTTTTATAATGACAGAGGACAATTCTGATGGTGAACAAACTCTGAAAAAAGGTAAGGACACCTATGAGAGGTGTCGATGATACTCAGGCATTGATAGCCTATCAAATTTCAGAGGTCTTCGGCATATATGAAAATAAAATGCAATAGTCACAAAGTAAGACCCACCACAACATGAGAAAGAGTTGAAGTCGAATGTCATGGGGGTCAACGACAACAGAGGGAAATGATGGTTATCTCTGTGTCGTCCAAGACACCTCATTGTAAAGTTAATGAGAGTCAAGATATTATCTCCCTCCTGGAAACTATGTTGATGTCGACGGAAAGGGAGACGCCACTTCGAGAAGAAGAGGGCTTCATGAAATCTACTTGGAAAAAATTAGGAACTGATGAGGAACATGGACGAAGTCGAGGAGTAGTGAGATGCAATACTTCCTTTTGTTGGGGAGCGGTGTAAAGTGGCAACAACCATGAAACTAAATATAGTGTCAAGGGGACATCTAGATGAGGGTAAATTGTTCCAGAGGCATGACAAAATGGACAAACGCAGAGATCAAAAAGTTTTATGGATTTGTAAGATACTCGAGGTTTATGGATAATGTCAGCAAGGGTAGGAGTTTTAAAAAAGATACCCCAACCAAGGGCGACATGGGTTGCTTTTCCAGGAAAAGGTCACCAAGAGTGACAACAAAAAGCTATGTAAATGCTAGAAATAAAGGCTTTTTACAATTAAATGAATAAAGAATAATTTGAGATGAGTGTACAAATACAGAAATGGGTGCCCCAGTGCAAGATGGTTGGGCCGGTTAGGGCACAATTTGCGTGGAGAACTGGTGGAGGTTGGGGGGCCCATGGGTGGGTTTTTGTATGATGTAAATGGAATGGAGGGAAATTTGCAGATGGGAAAACTAATTGTGGATGAAATGGATGGTTAATGATACTGCGGAGGCACAGTCAAAATAGAACCTGGAAAATATAACCTGGGAGTCCATTGGGAAAGCTAGCAAAATGAGGAGAATGAGTATATGGTTGATTCTCGGAAATGTGTAAGACTATAGAGACTCCCATCCCTAGGGGGTGAAAGCAGCATGAGTGTCAAAGTGCCAAGGGGGACTATGAATGGGACAACTCATGTGGGGGACAGTGCTATTGGGTGACAGTACCAAAATGTAGTGGAGGTGACAGTACTGCAGAGCTGGATATGAGGATCCTACAGGCAAATTTCAGAGGCCGTGACTGAAGATGCAATTAAGGTTCAAAGGGAATGACTACATGCCAGTGTCGATCATATACCTGAAGGGGATGCACTGGTGTGTGATGACCTAGTACCTGCACACATGAAAACCAAATACCCGACGTGAACAATATCTGAAAATAAAGGAACTATAACAGTTATTTGATAATTTTGAACATGAGCAGGCGTACCTGAGTGCATCATGGAAAGATGCTCCACCGGGGAAAAGGGAAAATGATAACCTGATGAAAATGTCTGTGTAAGTGGCCAAAGATGGTTCAGAAAATGGAGCTTATGGGCTCTTGTACCAAAAAATGAAATTGGGGGAAAGGGCTTAGATATGGATGGTGGGTCCATAATGCCATCCTAGTTTCACTGACACTATGGATGATCGGGCGATAATTTGGTGGGAAGACATGGACCTCCCCTTTTCTCGAGGAGTGATGAATAAATATAATGAATTACATTCATGGGAGCATTGGTATGGAGTGTCGGCGGAAGCTCAGGAGGATATGTGTGGTGTTTCGAGGCTAATGTGTGGCAGACGTATGGGAGAGATGCGCAATGATGAGTGTAATGCCCATATTCTTCACCTATGGCACATGCGAAATTGGTTTGTATATGTTGTTTGCATGTGGCTGATGACGTCGTAGTAACATGGGATTTCCTTGGTGGAGTGGTAAGCAAAAGGTGTTCTTGAGGAAGTTGGATAAAACTGCATAGCTCAGGAAGAGAAGGACATTTGTGAG
>ML810361.1:111796-137444 GCA_009831015.1 Picea engelmannii
TAAACAGTCACACATGTGCATGGGTTTTCCTTTATAAAGTAGTGCATCTTGAGCATGTGCGCAAGTTTTCCTGTATAAAGTAGTGCATCTCAGGCATGTGTGTGTGATTCTTTTGGTGAATTTGGGCACTTCAATTTTTTGACCCAATTGTATAGTTTTTGCCTCTTGGACATGCATTTATGAAGTTGTGGGTGACCTAATAGGTGTTTGGAGATGTTGGATTCCTGTAACCATTTGCGGACGAAATTTCAGTGATAACAAGTATTTTGCTGACATTATTGAGTTTTTGAGTGGGATTTTCACCAAGAGAATTTACTACTGCAGAGAAGAACAATTTGGTGGTCAGAGCTGCAAATTATCAAATGATTCCAGGTCATTTATACAAACTTGGAGAAGATAACATCTTGAGAAGATGTGTGATGGAGCATGAAAGGCATATCATTTTAGCAAAGACACGTGAAGGGATTTTTGGAGGGAACTACGCGGGGAAAGCTACCACGCAAAAAGTATTACACATAGGATTATGGTGGCCAACAATTCACAAGGAAAGGAATATTGTCAGAAGTGTGATGTATGTCAAAGCATTGGGAAGCCACCCAAGAGGGATGAGATGCCACTTAGACCTCAATTAAATTTACAAGTGTTTGATAAATGGGAAATATATTTTGTAGGTCCAATTAATACACTAGCCAGAAGATCAGGAGCCAAATATATTATTATAGCGACAAAATACTTGACCAGATGGGTTGAAGCAGCACCAGTAAAGGATTGTAACACACTTTTTATTTGAACATTTAGTGACAAGGTTTGGATTTCTGAGAATATTGATGAGTGATCAGGGGACTCACTTTATTAATAGAACAATTGAGGCAATGCTTGAAGAGTTTAAGATATATCATCAGAAGATAACTCTTTATCACCCTCAATAAAATGGAGCAGTGGAATATTTTAACAAGATTTTGGAGAATGTCTTGACAAAGATTTGTAATGTGGACATAGATGATTGGGATTTGAACGTACCAGTAGTACGTTGGGCTTATAGGACTACATGCAAGAATCTAGCAGGGAAGACACCCTTTAGATTGGTGTATGGACAGGAAGCAGTAGTTCCCTTATATTATTTGATACCAACTTTGCACATTACAACAATTACAGATTTGAAAAAAAGAGGCGCAATGCAAGAAATATTGGCTCAATTGATGGAATTAGAAGAGGACCGAATCATAACAGGTTTCCATCAGGAGGTACAGAAAGAAAAGGATAAAGCATGACATGAAAACCATATTAATAAGAAGAATTTTAAGGAAGGGCGTCTGATTATACTCTATGAAAATAGGTATTTTCAGCACCCATGGAAGCTTAGAATGCATTGGCTAGGGCCATATCAGATAAATTTTGTCACAGATGGAGGTGTTGTACAACTGCAAGACTTAGTAGGAAAGGAAATTCAAGGACTAGTAAATGGTCGTCGACTGAAATTGTATAGGGATAGTCGACCCACTAACCCTTAGTAGTTGAAGCACAACAAGTAGACTTATACATATTGTTAATAGTAGGAGTTAAAAGAAGAAAAAGGAAGAAAAAACTAGAAAAACAAAGAAAAAAACAAAAAGGAAGAGATAGTACAAATAGTAGTAAAGGACAATGATAGGTTTAAGGTCACATAGGAAATGTTGGTAGTAGATGAGAACAGGTCCCATAAATAAGTGAAGTACATAGAACATCTAGAGTTGATTCTGGCACACATACCCACAAAGGAGTTATATGGGTTACAGGCAAGCGTGATGCAGGAGGTCCAGTCTAGAGCTAGGGCAGATGCCACCAACCTATAGATCGACAGGGAGGCTAAGGAGATATTGCAGGTAACTTGTACGAAAATAACACTGGAGAAGGAGGACGAGAAACAACACGTAGACAAACTAGAGAAAAAACTTGCAGAAGCATACAACAACATACCAGACTGTGTGCAGGAATTGGAGGTCACGACAGAAGAAAAGATACAAAAGATTGTGTAGACAATGGAGAGATATAAGAAGGAGATATCATAGTTAATAGAAAAACTGACTCCAATCACACCCCCATAAGTGAGGGAACTAAGAAAATAGGAGACTACTGTGCACATAGATAGCATAGCACAGGATGTAAAAGAAGTTGTGGATTTGTATGACAGGACTGTGCACATTTGGACCAACTTGGAATAAGATGAGAGGATACAACAACTAGATCAAAGACAAGAAAAAATGACCATAGAAGTACATGATTTAAAATAGAGGAAAAAAGAAATGGCCATCCTGGAAAGGATGAAGAGTGCGCAAGAAATGAAGAACCTGCAAGCAGAATTGAAGACAATACAAGGAGAAAGACAAGCAAGGAAGGCTCAATTGGATCCATTGCTGCAAGAGGCCGAAACAATGATATAAGAACTACAAACAGAGAAAGGAAGACTAGCACGGGAACATGTAGAAAGTAGTGAAGTGTTGAAAGAGCACATGACAGTGCAGGATATGGAGATACTAGTAGAGAAGAGTGCACAAGCAAAGGAGAAAGCGATAGATTTTGCAATGAAGTTTCATGCTTTGGAGGTAGCACTACAGCAAGTGAACTAAGTCTAAGTGGCTCAGGATGAGCCACAAGTTAGCATTGGGGGCATGTTAGAGAAGGAATGTTTGTGAGGTAAGTGCATAATCGACCAAAGGAAGCAGCGCACGCCAAAAAATAAGGAAGATAAACCATGACAAAGAACCAAGGAAGAAGCATGCCAAGAAAGAAGGAAGTTAAAGCAAGGATGAAGACAAACCATGTGGAAGACAATTAGAATGTGGGCAAGTGGAGTCCACTTAGGGTTAGGGTTTTGGAGTCACAATGTAATTGTTTTAACCCATTTTGTAGTATAAATAGAAGAGGTATAAGGTAGATTGAGGTATCTTTTTTTTATCATATCTTGGTAGGAGCTAACTTAGAACTTGTGCACGATGAGTCTAGTTTTGAGAGTCATTTTTTAGTCTGAAGTTTTGTATTGTTGAGAGCTGTGGAGCTCAAATGGAGTCAATATTGAGATGTAACTGAGGGTCAGATCGCAAGCTATGGAGCTTGGTATGATGTTGGTCAACCTCACTACACATATACCATTCATAGCTTCTGATGTATTGTACGCGACACTGGACTATTTTGATGAAGAATAAGAAATAAGTAGAAGATGTTTGTGGATATATCCCAGTGGGGTGAACCATAGTAAAAATGGTTTATTTATGTGTGATGTGTCCTTGTTATATGATCTATGATGAATGAATGGTTAGATGAATTCATCTGTTAGGGTTTATTTACAACGTGCAGTAGTATAATGAACGTTGTTGAATGGATAAAATGCTAGATCTGATGATGTTATGGTAGAATTCATGTTAAAGTAGAACAATAGTAAAAAGAACATCCCCAATCCCTTCCATTACTATAGACATATGTGTCTTGCAGTCACCCATAAACCATCTCAAGTGAGACTGTGTTTTTCAATATGTGCATGGTTTAGCCTTTTGGTTTACCAGAAGGGCCGATGGTGAAAAGGGTTTTGTTGGAGAACTAAGGTAAAACCTGGGCCAGCCCATATGTCCAATAGAACTGTTGAAATAAAATCGAAAATGAGTGACATACTTGACGAGACACAGCCTTGAAATTTGCATGCAATGTACCCTGTGAGAGAGTCTCAGTAAGGGTGGCATCATTCATTTCAGGGGTCAAAGAAAAACAATGAGGACCTGTCATAACCATTGATCAAAACCAAAGTGCTTCATTATCCAGGGAAGACTCCCTAGGCACATATTTTACATGAACTACCTTCTGAGAGGAGAGATGATATATGATATTTTGAGGGAAGCACTGAGTGGAAGATGACTCTAAGCCTTCTCTTATTACATCATCAAAATCATGCGAGGATGATTGGAGTATTAAGATAGTATCCAAGGACAATTGATGCATTTTCCAATGAGGATTAACATGTAATTCTCGATAAGACTTAGGTGATGGAATTTCTTTGATCAACTTGATGTTTCATGTTCTTTGTATGGTGATGGGTTCTTCATTTGTTGTGATTTCTTCATGTGAGTCAGAAAACTCATCATGCTCTGCATGCCTTGAATTTTTTGTTGTTAACATCTAAGCATTGAGATCAGAAATTTCAGATTGCATAGGATCAACGAATGATATGTTAGTACTCACATTAATTTTCAGAACATAAAAGTAGTCATCAAAAACAAGTTTATTGAAATCAAAATGTGATTCAACATGTTTCGGAAATGGAAAAGGACTTAGAACTTCATGCATCCTGGATGGACTATCATGAAGAATGGTTCTTTGATCGATCAAAGCTTAGGAATATTTCTATTCTTATTTTTCATTCAGTATTCTATTGTAATAAAAGTGTACATGTTGCACTGCATGATAAACAAGTGGGTACTCATGTGATTGATTAGCATCATGCAGATTTGTATAAAGAGAATGAATATCTTGGGATTCTAAAAATGATGGGATATCTTCAATAGGAGATTCATCACAGACCAAATTATGTTCATTATTTTTGGAAGGGGAGACAATAGATGGTTCACACTCCAGGGCTAAGGGGTTGAAGACTTCCAGTAAGGATTCACCCATAGTTTTGATAGAGTTTTGGTTAGAGATCGTGTACCCCGAATCCTTCATGGTCATATCTGAATCTTGTGAATAAGAGATTATTTGAGTGCCTAGATCATACCCTTCAGGAATAGAAATGAAATATGAAAACTAATCCAAGATTTCTTGGTCTGCGGGTTTGTCATTTTCAGTAAATCTACAACAAATTTGCATGACTCTAAGAAATAAATCATCCGTATTTTTTTTACGAGCCTATGGAATTCTACAAGTTGATTTTTCATGATAAATATAATTGTCATCGGCAGTGACAAATACTTTCATGAATTGTTTCCATCTATGTTTATATTTCACTGGCAATATCCTAAACCAGGGTTTAGTCCGCCCTTCAAATGTGAGGATAAACAATCAAGAGATTTCATTTTCCTGAACAACCTTAAGATTTTGTCAAGTGATGTTAAACTGATTGAGGTGCATGAATGCATAGACATTCCCTTCACCATCAAATTTTGAGTTTGATAAGATATTAACCGTCTCAATTAATATGCCCCCCAAGGGTCTCGAAAGACTCAAAGGGTTCTCCCATACAAAGATATGGAGAGGAGCCATGGGCTAGTTAAAAGTTAAGTGAAATGACTCCACATAGGAAATATTGTCATCCAGGCCTCCTTATAGTGCCAATTATGTTGACGCGGGAGAAATGCTCTTTGGCACTTGCAGGGGTCACCCCCGACGAGAAGTCCCAATTAGAACTCTCGATGTTTGGAATAGGGAACCCATCAATATTCTATCCCAAACACAATTTCTTGTTAAGTTTTACCGGTTACGGCTTTCCCTACTGATGAAGGTTTCCTAAGCTAAAAAATGAAATGAATCTAATCTAAAATGCATGCGCCCGGACGAAACTAAGGAAACTAGAAAGCAAATGTAGAACTAGTCATGCTCCTCTCAAGATCCCAGGAAATAGTTCACACAAAGCATAGACAACAATATGAATAAACAACTGCAAATACAAAATAGTCTAACATTTAAACAATCATTTGTGGTTCTATGCCCACGAATTTAAACAAGCATTCTATGAAAGAACATAAAAACGAGTGCATCCATCATACATAAGATTAGTCTACAATATGAATTACATCATTACACAACCTGAGTGTTGAGAAAAATGCAAAGGAATACTCCACAATACATCCAACACAAGAATCATAGTTCTTCATAAAATAGCTTGGCCAAAGCCGTTTCTCCTCATTAAAAGTTTATGTACACCAAAGCTCCAAGGAAGGCTTCTCAATTTTAATTAACGCAATAGTTGTTCATGAAATAGTTGGGTGAATATTACAATGCTTGAAGATCCAGAAGCCATTTTCTTGGATACAATCCATGTATTTATTAGAGTCCAACATGACTCTTGGCCTTCCACCTTCCCCATGACATTTAATTTTCAAACTTTTTTCCTTATTCCTTTTGTAATGATCAGAGAATAAGGATGGTAGGAATATTTTTGATATAAGGTATAATACATAGTTTCAATTCAAATTTGTCTTTTAGTGTTGGTGGGCCATCATAAAATTTGGCCATAGAGCCCCTCCCCACCACAAATATTTTTTATCCAAGTTTTATAGCCGATCTTCATGGGATCCAAACCTCCTCTTCAGCCATTTGAATTTAGTTCCATTTCACCGCTTCTCTCCTACAGTGACAATTGTTGTTGTTGCCTCTCTATCGTCATTGGTTGTAGATCACATTTCCAAGGGTAATGATGCACACTGGAAGGATTTCCTTGATGCATGGTGTCTCTTCCTTCATGGTTTTCTTCTCTCACACGCTGCCTATTCATATTGTTGAGTGTGACCTTGCTTTGGCATTGGTACCTGGCACAATCCAACATGCACAAATGGGTGACCTTAGAGTAACCCCGAAATAACCTATTAAAACCACATATTTAAAACCATATAACTGGAAATTTAACTAAGTAAGAGTTATTATATGCTTCCCTAAGTTCAAATCCTAGTTTCTCTTCTCTTGATTCAGGTATTATGTTCTTCAGGGATGTTGACTATGCACCAAATTTTAATCCTAAAAAAATTAATTAATTGGTTAGGAATTTATCAAATCATATCACTGGGAATTCATAGATCTCAAAAATACATTCCCAATGGTATAAGGAACGTACAAAATATGCATCCAGGTCAAAAGTTATGGAAAAAATATGAATGTAGTTTGGTAGGGTCTTGTCCTTGTTTTAGAGCAGTTTGTGGGAACTCTTCTGGCATGCACCAAAACTCATCAAAGAAACTTGTTTGGTGTCAATCAAAGATCATCAAAGGAACTCCTCCAGTGTGAAACAGGGCTGATGGAACAAACTACTTTGGTTCAATGAAGAAGAAGGCACAAATTGATATAGTTGATTCTGTGAAAATCAAGCAATTAGCTCTAGTGCTTGTTGGTTGTGGAGCCTAATTATCTTCATGATTAAGCGGTCTTGTTTCAACCACGTTTGGAGCCCATTACTTGACAGGGGGGTGTGGGGGGACTTTCCCCCACACTTCTCTCTCAAGGGGGGTCCAAAGGGTGTCGACACGAAATTTTGGAGCCCCTCCTGTAGCGGGGGATTGGGGGGTAGCACCCCCGAAGAAAAATTTTGGGAAAATTTTCCTTGTAAAATATTGTAATTTTGTATTCAATCTAGACTATTCATAGTAAGGTCGCAGATCTAATGGTAGAAGTTATGATAGGGATTTTTTCCCTAGAAGGAAACCCTCTTTTATGTATGAGGAAATTGTATTACGGTTGTGTGAGCGAGTGAATATTGTATTCTGAAAGAGGAGTCTGTGAGAGAAAGAAGAGGAAGTTACAACGGGTATGATGTAGAGTGTATCTCTTCATTTGTTGGATAATAATAAAGGAAGTACTTGGAAATTTCTCTAGTGGACGTAGCCCACACTAGGTGAACCATGCATATATGTGTCTCTATTGTATTGTGTATCTTTTTTGTTTTATTTCCGAATTTGTGTTATTTTATTGCTCTGCGATCCTGGTTTTCTAACAGTGTTCTCAAGTTGATGGTTGAGGAAAATATTAGAATGTCGAAGGAGCCCTAGTTGAGTCTTGTTGTAAGAAATTGCGAGTGATTGTCACAGTATCTAACCCTAGATTGTGTTTTTGTATCATCTTCATGTTTTGTGGGGACTCAGCGCAAATTGTCATGTATTGGGTTTGGTTTCATGTGATGGTGCGTGGTTTGATTGCGATTTTGAAGTCGGATTTATTTATTTATTTAAAATGGTTTAAGTTAAATAGCATTTGTATAAAGGGGGTCCCCACCCTTCCACTTTACCTCACCTCCCAAACGTATGGTATGATGACTTGGTTTATTTTATAATAAAAAGGTGTTAACATTACATGAGTATAAGAGGACGGAGGTGGCATGCCATGCCCCCTCCTCACTCCACCTTAGAACACGCCTTTACACATGGAGGGGAGTCGTGGGTCATGCCCCCTTCATCTTCATGCTTCATTAATCAAACCTTAACTAAAACATAACCTCAATTTTCTTGAAACCAGTGTCGATGACCACAATTTCTCTCGTCTAGTTAGAGTCACTGTCAATTTTCTTATGTGCTCTAGGTTCATCGCTGGAATTGGTGGGAAGTGCTTCGGGTTCACCGATGGAGTTGATGTTAAGTGCTTTGATTTGGTCGATGAAGTTAGTGTAAAGTGTTGCGTGTTCATTGATGGAGTTGGTGTTAACTGCTCCGGGTTCATCATGTGTTTTAATACTTGTTTAATGTTTTCAAAGGTGTGCGTGCAATTTTGAAATGGAGCGTGTGGAGGGGAGCACGTGGGGTAAGGGCCCTACCCTCCACGTAATCCTTAAATATTTCATAAACCATTTTCATACATCCAAGCCTTGACTATGTTATTTCAAATTTGCCTTTTTTTGAAATTATATTTTAATTTAAATTATTTTAACTTAAATGAATTCAACATTAAATGGTTTTTAAATTGAAATAAATTGAATTCAAATAATTTTAAATTGAAACCATTTTTATTGTGTTAAATGAGAGTTTTGCGTATGGGTGTGAAATGGACAGTGTTAACTAGCTACATAGTGGGAGGAGATATTGTCGCCTAACGTGATTTTGAAAGCTCATAACTTACTCATATGACGTCTCATTTGCAAGTTGTTTTTGGCGATGGAAGAGCACAGGGAGATGCTTTTAATGGGATAACTGACCATGTCATTTAAACATTCCATGGATTCCACGACTGATGAGGCTAGTTTGGGAGAGAACTTTCTGGCAATCATTTTGACACTTCCAGGCCTTGGATTTTGATTTATCCAGTTTTGTTAAAATCGTAATCACATAAAACATAAATTTGGCCTACCTTAGAGCTGAAAAATACACTTTGAGGAATGCCCAAAATTGCAAGCAAAAACATTTTTTTAATGAAATTTTGGGTCTTGTTCTTGTTGTTTCTTTGTCAAAATTGAGTTCTGTTAGTTCCTGTGTCATTTGTTTTATATAGGCTCTTAGTTCATATATTGTAGTTGAGGTAATGTGTTAGTAGAACATAAATATAAATCCACGAAACAACCAACTCACATTCAGAGCACTTAACACTGTTTAGGAACTAGGAGGACCAATTTCTTCTAAGATTCATTTCAGAGCCAGCGTAAAACCTACAAATGGTGTAGCTATCCCATCTAATGATAGAAAACACTTCCATGATCATGGTTGGTCATAAAATAAATAAGTGCAATGTAACAAGTTGGTATGGTATGCGTTGTGAAAGCTAATGGTGACACAAATAAACTTAATTACGACTGCAATATGAAGCAGATTATGTGAGGTATGTCATTAGTGATCGATCATCCAATTTGGCATATAAATATTGATTATTGGATATTATAGGAGATTTATTGATAGGAGCAGAAAGAAGGATCCAAGATGGAGGAGAAAAGGATGGGCCTCAAGACAAACGCATGTGTTGTTGACAGGGTTGTGAGAGAAAGAAGAGAACCTCGTCGATATGTGATGTAGCAGTGAAGTTTAGCGGAAGCTTACCGGTGTGAGGTTATCGTGTCGACATAGTTGGGATGAAGTTCACCAATCGAAGGTCTTGTGTATTGGAAGTGATCATAGGAACTCATTTGATGCACTAGAGAGATTGATATCAACTACATCGATGTTAAATCATGGCTTGCCTGCGGTGATGTTCGGAATTCCTTCTGATCTGGATTTAGGAGCAGAACGAACTAATTAACAAACGAAATACAATAAACATAGATATAGGAAGAATAACACAAATATCCAGTGAACAATATCTTCTATTAAATAAAGAAATAGGTTGAAACTGTAAAACTGCAGAACTGAAATTTGCTCGAATGGTGGTAGCTATCTCTGAGAAGAGATGTGGATGCTACGCACATTCGTCTGAGAAGAATGGATTACAATGAGGCTCCATATGCCCTTTTCATATTACTCATGAATGCCAAAATCCTAGACACTAAAAACCTAACCCTAGAAGGTGAAACACCAAAAGTCATGTGGGCCCTATTGGTAAGTTGGTGTAATTTGGTACCTCAACTTCCTAGGGTCATAACTTTTTCATACGACCTTCATTTTAGGTACATGATAGCCTGTTGGAAAGGTTTTTCAAAGAACTACAGATTCCACCATTAGACTCTGACTTCGTCTACATTTTGACTATGGTGAGCCAAAAAAAAATGTTTAGGGCCCCAAAACAACCTTGAAAGTACAACAAGATGTGCTAACATGAAAACATACAAAATAAGCTAGTTGGATTGGGAGAGAGGCCACCCGTATCCACCTGGAGAATGTGTGAGGCTTCAGACAGTCGCAGAAGTGTAGAACTCATAATTATAAAGAAGTACAGAAAGACGTGTTGAACAAAAATGGACACGAGGAGCTAGTTGGAATAGGTGGGTGGCCACCAATATCCACCTAGATCAATCCTCCCCCCTTAGGAAGAAATGGTATCCATTGCGTTCATTCCCCCCATCAAGTGAGGAAAATTTTGTTGGTTTGTGCCCTAGGTGAGCCACTTTCCTTGGTGTAGGAGTTTCCCTGCCTTGACAACCCGATAAAGATGGATCTGTTGTTGGCAAGTTCCCTTGACCTATGATCCACAATATGATCGGTGGATGCTTGTTCCATGCAGTAAGGGTTGAGCTCTATTGGCATCAGTTGTTCGGCGATCTCAGAGGTATCCAATAATGGTGGAAAATATGGTCGAAGGAGGTCCACATTGATTACTGGATGCAGACCAAGGAAGGGTGGAGTGTTGATCTAAAAATAATTTCTACCCACAACCTTGGTGATAGTGTAAGGCCCATAACGAAGTGGAATAAGCTTTCGATGGGGCCTGGTGAGACGCTCCTTTTGCAAATGTAACCAGACTTTGTCGCCAACCTGAAACTGGTGTGGTACCTTGTGTTGATCATGACGTTGCTTGTACTTAGCATTGGATTTCTGTAAAATCTCCTGGACCTCTTGGCGGATGTGTCGAATCCATTCAATGAATATGGTGGATTTTTCGATCGTAGATTGATCAGGGGAAGAGTCAGTTTGTGCGGTGGCAAGAGAAAGTGCAACATCAATGGGTCCCAAGGGTTGGAATCCTAGACCCACCTGAAATGGGCTATGGTCGGTGGAACTATGGAGATCCTTATTGTTGCTATGTTGGACATATGGAAGACTCTCATCCCACGTATGGGGATGCTTAGAATTGTACATGCACAGGATGTGCACAATCATTCGATTGACGACCTCGGTTTGGCCATTGGTTTGGGGGTGGAAAGTAGTGGATTTTGTGAGCTTGGTGTCCAACAGAGACCAGAGACTCAACCAAAAGGTGTTGAGGAACCTGTTGTCTCGGTCGAAGATGATGGTCTGTGGTATCCCAAAGTGGACCCAAACTCGTTCGAAGAAGAGCTTGGTAGTCTCTATCGTTGTGACATTCTTCTTAAAGGTTGTGAGGATGGGCATCTTGGAAAACTGATCAACAACCACAAACATGCAGTCATTCCCGTGCTTGGTGGACAACAAACTAGGCATGTAATCCATTGAGATGGATTCCCACGGATTCTTGGGAGTAGGAAGAGGGGTGTATAAGCCTTACTTCTTGATGGTTGGCTTGGCAATGGCATAGGAAGTGCAAGATCTGATATACTTGCTGACGTCCTATCGAAGTTTTGGCCAACAAAAATGTTTCTGAAGAACAACCACAATTTTATCTACGCCAAAATGTCCTACCACCTGACTGTAGTGGGCTTCCCAAATCTTCTTTGCACACTCGCTAGTAGGAACACAGAGATGGCCCATGTGGCATAAGAGTCTGTCCTAAATGTGAAAATCAATGACAGTGGCTACTATACCCAATAACTTATATGTGGTGGCGAAGTCTGGATCTTGTTGATAAAGTTGGGGCCACTCAGATGCTTCATGTCCACGGGACTGGAGCATAGTGGTGAGTGTAGCTACAGGAGGCTGACTAAGGCAGTCACTGACACGATTGGAGATACATGTATTATACTTGATGTTGAGATGGAACTATTGTAGTTAGGTGGACTAGTTTTGATGGCGGTCATTCTGCAATTTCCCCTATGTCTATATGCACTACAGAGGCTTGTGATCAGTGTGTATGATCATCTCTTTCCCCAGGATGTAATGTTTCCATGGACGACAGGCTTTTATAATGGAATACATTCCCTTGTCATAGGTGGGGTATTTCCCGGCAGTATCAGAGAATGTCTAACTATGGTATGCCACATGATGCCCGTGTTGAGTGAGAACTGTGCCCACAACATAGTCAGATGCATCGGTCTCAATCTCAAATGGGTGTTACAGATCGAGCAAGGAGAGTACTGGAGCTAAGCACAAGCAATCTTTCTGATCATCAAATGCTCGTTGCTGCTCCTTCCCCCATATGAACTTGTCCCTACCACTGCCCTTGGTCACTTGGTTGAGGGCCCATGCAATATGGGAGAATCCCAACATGAGCCGTCAGTAGAAATTGGCTAGACCCAAGAAGCTCCAAAGCTCAGTCAGTGTGGTCGGGGCTAGCCAGTCACGAATGACTTGGATCTTCATTGGATCAACATGTACCCCATGTTCATCAACAATGTATCCCAAGTATTGGACTCTGTTCATTCCAAAAGAGCATTTTTCTAAGTTGGCATAAAGCTTTTGTGGTCATAGAGTGCTCAAAACCCGTTGAATATGCTGCATGTGCTCCTCCCACGTTCTGTTGAAGATGAGGATGTCATCCAAATATACTACCACAAAGGAGTTGGTGAAGGGTCTCAATACATTACCCATCAACCTTATGAAAGTGGTTGGTGCATTTGTTAAGCCAAAGGGCATGACTAGCCATTCATAGAGACCTTCCTTAGACTTGAAGGTTGTCTTCGAGACATCAATTAGTTCAATGGGAACCTGGTGGTAACCAAACTTCAAGTCAATCTTGTTGAAGAAAGTTTTTCCCTTGATTTGGTCAAGAAGGTTATCAATCTTGGGAATGGGGTAGCGGTTCCTGACTGTGATTTTGTTTAAGGATCTATAATCAATGCAGAGTCACCAAGTCTCGTCCTTCTTCTGCACTAGTACAATCGAGCTTCCACAAGGGGAGGAGTTGGGTTTGATGTGCCCATTTTGAAGAATCTCTTAAATCTGATGTCTGATTTCTTCATTCTCCATCAATGAGCGCTAATAGACGGACCCATTAGGTAGAGGTGCATCGGGGGTCAGATCAATGGGATGCTTGACTTGGCAGTGTGTCAGGACCATTGTAGGTGAGGCAAAGATGTCTCTATATTATTCCCTGATTTCGTCCACTTGATTCTGTTGCAAAGAGAGGCATTTTGTAGAGGCCACGGATGTGGTAGCGACCTTCTGTTTACTATGGGGACGGATCACAAAGAAGATGAACTTCCCAGTCTATGAAATGACCTTACTGTATTGCTTAGCAGAGATTGAAGAAATAGTAGTAGGTAGTGCCACCTCTGGGATCCTGTACAATTGTCTACCCAAAGTAATAATAACATTACGGGGTACAGATTCATACACAACATGATACTTCCACAAATATGGTTGTCCTAAAAGAAAATCACAAACTTCAAGGGGAACAATATCAAACAGTACTTCATCTTTGAAAGGCTTGATGTCGTAGGGTAGATGACATTGTTGGCTAACATCGAGATCTCTTCCTTGACGAAGCCAGCAGATGGTGTAGGKTTGTGGGTGTGGTGTCATTGGCAGGCCCAACCGCTTGATGGGCTCTACTAAAATTAGGTTCTTCTGACTACCATTGTCGACAATGAAATGAATCGGAGCCCCCTTGACCTACATCTACGAGTGAAAGAGGCGTTCCTCTTCCTYTGGTTCTTCTAGTTCGCTTGGACAAACTTTTGTGGTAGTGACTTTGGCACTGGGTTCAACATCGATAATCCGCTTTCCTCCTTCATAATTTGACTCAGAATCAAAATCAACCTCTAACTCRGAAGCCTTCACCTCGACCATGAGGCATTGCTTGGAGCAACATTTGTCGGTCTTGTGCCAAATACTTTTATGGTACTCACGTCGTTTTCCCGTGTCCTTCTTCATCTTTTCATTGCCCTTCTTGTGTTGCGGCTTGGTCCTTTATTGTGTGGGTTCGGGCTGCCTTTTCCCTTCTTCGACTATGAGGGGTTTGCAGATCCAAACTCTTGTCATTTTTGCTTAAATTTTTGCTCGATCTTGACAATGTATCTATAAGTCGTGCCCAACGAGGCGATGTCCAGGAACTCCATTTTTGTTTGAATGTATCGATGCAAACAACCATGGTATTTGAGCACCATATAACGCTCAAAATCTTTGATACCCAATTTGGTGCATACGGTATGGAAAATATTGGTGAAGTCTGGTATTGTCTGGTCCCTTTCTTAATGTAGGGTGGTCCATCTGGTGTATTGGTCCTCGTAGCTTCGAATAGGGTAGTATTGTTCTTTAATGGTGTCCCAGAAGGAATCCCATGTAGGGGCCACCACAAAAATTGCAGATTCCTCCATGACCCTTTTATCAGAGTAAGTATCCCACCAGTCTTTTACATGGGGAACAACCTTGAGGAGTGAAAAAGTGATATTTTCCCTATCGGAAAAGTTGTGGACCAAAAAATATCCTTCGAGCAGATTCAACCATTTATCTACAGCATCTGCATCTATCAGTCCTTCAAATAATGGAATATCAAATTTACATGTACCTTGAAGGGGGTTGCATGGCTTCTTTATGAAGATGCTTCTCCCGTGGATAGTCGTCGAAGGATCTACGCAGAGTTGTCTATCATTTTGTTCATTTTTCGTGCAAGGGCTTCCTCGAGCAACAATTTAATAGGATCTCCTGCTCCATCATCTTTCCATCTCCCATGGGTTGTTTTCGGGCTCAGCGCAACCGATATGGTAATGGCTCAATGGGTTCGAGTCCCAACTTCTTGTACCCAGACCTTGTTGGGGACATGCACGAAGAAAAATAAATGAAGAGCAGATCGCTCTCATACCACTGATCCGGATTTAGGAGCGGAACGAACTGATTAACAGACTAAATATAATAAACACAAAGATAGGAATAATAACACAAATATCCAGTGAACAATATCTTCTATTAAATAAAGAAATATGTTGAAACTGTAAAACTTCAAAACTGAAACTTGCTCGAATGGTGGTAGCTATCTCTGAAAAGAGATGTGGTTGCTACGTGCATCCATTTGAGCATAATGGATTACAATGAGGCTCCATGGGCCCTTTTCATATTACTCAAGAATGTCAAAACACTAGACATCAAAAACCTAACCCTAGAAGGTGAAACACCAAAAGTCATGTGGGCCCTATGGGTAAGTTGGTGTAATTTGGTACCTCAACTTCCTAGGGTCTTAAATTTTTCATACGACCTTTGTTTTAGGCGAGTGATAGCCCGTTGGAAAGGTCTTTAAGAGAACTACACATTTTGATGTCACACTCTAACTCTGTCTTCAGTTTCACTGTGGCGAGCCAAAAAAACAATGTTTAGGGCCCCAAAACAACCCTGAAAGTACAACAATATGTGCTTACATGAAAACATACAAAATAATCCAGTTGGATTAGGCGAGAGGCCACCTGTATCCACCTGGAGAATGTGTGAGTCTTCAAGCAACCCCAGAAGTGTAGAACTCATAATTATAAAGTAGTACATAAATATGTGTTGAACAAAAACAGACATGAGGAGCTAGCTGGAATAGGTGGGTGGCCACCAATATCCACCTGGATCACCTTCGGTCACACCGACAAAATTCATGGGAACTCCTTCGGTCGCACTGGAAAGGATAATGAGAAGTGTGTCAGTAAAGAGTTAGATGTTTCAAAGGACTTGTTTGGAACTCCTTTGATTGCACTGGCAAGTATGATGGGAAGTTCGCCAGTGTATCGATGGAATTTGATGGGAACTAACTGTTGTCATGCGTGCCACTAAAGAAAATGTTTCTTCACAGCCAACACCATATTTTTGAGTGAACCCTCGAGCTACAAGCCTTGCTTTATGTCTTTCAATTTTTCCATGTGACTTGTATTTGTTTCTGTATCTCCACTTGCATTTAACTAGGTTCTTACCAATGCCAAGAGAATTCTCACTGTTGTCATACATGTTGTCATACGTTTCTGTATCTCCACTTGCATTTAACTAGGTTCTTACCAATGCCAAGAGAATTCTAACTGTTGTCATACGTGCCACTGAAGCAAATGTTTCTTCACAGCCAACACCAGCTTTTTGAGTGAACCCTCAGCTACAAGCCTTGCTTTCTTACCATGACTATATGGTGATAAAGATGGACTGAATGCTGTGTCACGGGTTCAATGGTTTTAGTTTTACTCGGGTGTGGCCGGAAACATTTAAAGGTTTTACAGGTGACCGCGTTTTTCTCTGAATTTCACTGTTTGAGAAAAATACAAGCCCGTGGACCGCCGTGCAATATTGTTCAGATTTCTATTGATGTTTTACATCAAATACGAGATTGCAGAACTCAATGGAATATAAATGTGTACGTTGTCCTTTTTAGCGTGGGAGTCGAGCAAGTTTATGAAAAAGCTGCATACAACATTTTTTAATCTGCAATGATTGTCCTAATATGCAGCTTTCATGATCGTGGCTCTTGCTTTTGAAGAATCTGAGAATTTAATAAAGAATGTCTTTATATTTTATTCCATTATTTTGGTTTCAAATGGATCAAATTATTCGTTTGACTATTTATTTTATCCTTTGGTCAAATTAGTTTTTGGATTTTTATTTTTATTTATTTTTTATTATATAAAGTTTGTTTTTATATAAATATTGAACTTATTTTAAGGTGTCAAATTTTACTAAAAATGAAAATATTCAATGAAAATTTATTTTTTTAATTTTATTAAAATTTTTAAAATATTTAAAATATTATGTTTCAAAATATTTTTTATAATATAATTTTTTTTTACCTTTTAAATCATCGAAACTACAATGATTATTAAATCTTATTTTTAATACTTTTAGAATATAAAAAAAAAAAACATTTTAAAAAGTTCAAATAATCTATTTCCTTCTTATCGTTTCATATGGTTTTATAGATCAATCTTGCTTTCAATAAACTTTAACCAAGATTATTATTATTATGAACAATAAATATTAATTTATAAAATAACAAAAAATATATTAATAATTATTAATCATGGTTAAAAAAATAAATAAACATTATTTAGATTAATGAATAAATATAAAAAAAACTACCTTATACATTTTTATTAAACATACATTTTTTTTATTAAACAAATTGATTGATATTTGAATGCATATCTTGAAATACCTAAAAATATGTTTTCATATTGAAAATATTGTATGTAGTTCACTTTAGTATTGCATGCAATTCGAAAATAAGAATAGAAAATTCATTAAGCATGAAGTAAAATGGTCTTTCCAATAACCAAAATGTTTTTTTCATATCACTTGAAGTGTATATTATTAGTATATAGAATTTTTGTATTTAATGATGTATATGATTGGTATATATATTATTAGAAGTGGTTATATATATATATATATATATTAATTAAATTAAGTAATTAAATCATTAAGAGAGGATTCTTTGTTTTTTGAAATAAGAAAGAGACGATTCTTTGTTTTTTAAATAAGAAAGTAAAATTTAATTATTTTTTTTACAATTTTTAATAATTAAAAATTAAAAAAAAAAGTGGACCTTTCCTTTATTCATTTTTTCTATTCTATGTATTTTTTTCCATTTTTTTTCTTTCCCCCACACATTATGTTGTTCATTCGACCATACTTACGAGGATAAGCAAGAGGGAGGTTGGCATCATTAACACTAAATGTTTTCAAATGAGGAGCTCTCATTTCTACTTAGCTTTTATTCCAAATCTAATTTTTTATATTTGTAAAATCATCATTTTTTCATAGTTTGTAAAATTCTTTTGTTATTGTTTATATGTAGTTTTAACTAAGTTAGGATGGAGCAAAACCTTCATGAACCCAAATCCTAACCCCTAACCACTCCTATGAAACTCATAAATAGAAATTAATCAATGTTTAGATGAAATTAAAAGCCTAATTGGTGAGCTTAGGAATACTAGAGGACTATCTCACCTTAGCCACTTTACTTAGTCCTCACCTTAGCCACTTTACTGGACACCATTTTTTCTTCCATTGGCTTTTTCTTGTGGACAATTATTCGATATATCTGAATATAGCAATGGGATGAGAGAATATTATTAGATCAACGTCAGTAAGGAATAGGTAAAAGATATGCATATAACGAAACAAACAATTGGACCTTAGAACTAATGTGGAACTAACCAACCCCTTGATTCGAGAAAGAGGTGTCTTTGCATGGATTGGTGCACATTCCAACTATGGAAAGAAAATTGGATGGATGGATAGGTGGTTCATGGTATTTGATAAACATCCATATAATAACATGGAGGTTCCATTTTATTTTCTTCATAAAATTATGGATTTCCATGCCAATTATTTTGACATTGGCGAATTCTATGGGGTTGGTATTGGATTTTTTTAGGATTGTGAAAGGAATAGGGGTAACTCATTTAGAAGGTTTCATATTTTCAGGCATACACCTAAACAAGCCTTAACTTGGAGATGATATTCTTTCCACTAGCACCATGATATCCACCTTAATAGGTAGTTTACTTTAGCATAACATATTTTTGTGGAATCTCATTAAGATTCATCTACAAAGTTTGTTATATTGCAAGGGGTAGGACCTTTAAGACACATCATTGATTCAAGACAGGACATGACATCTAGCCAGGTTTACCATTTTGGTTCTAGTTCAATGGATCCTCATTTATGCTCTCATTACAAGCATACATGTTATGGTCTAATACGGGTTCCTATGTGGGATAGTTTCTTGCATGAGACTAATGTTGATGGGTTAAAATGTCCAACATCAGTAACATAGATTCAACTCGAAAATAAGGACCAATCAAACTTCTTCTCATTTGGAATGGATAACCCTCTAGAATGTGGTGCAATAACCATTAAATGTTTTCATGTAAATAATCTAATTCATAAATGCAAAGTGAAAATATTATGGAAGTTTTACTTAATAAATTTGATTCCTAATAAAATATATCACTACTTTTAACTTATAAAGGAAAAGATAGAGACATCAAGTTGTAAATTTTATATTATAAATAGGGAATGATCCATGGTCTTATAAAGAATAAAAAATAGACATATAATTGAAAATTTAACAAGAGAAATCTATATTTGAATATTAACTATGATTCCATACCCATGAGAACACAATCTTTTTCAAACAAAGGAAAGTATGAGTAATAAATAACACATGAGAAAGAGCATCTATGACATTAATTAAACACTCTTATACTGATTCCAACTTAATGAAAAATAAAAGAATAGTCTTCCATAAATCATACATAGAATTAGCTTTCTCCAAAAATCTTAGCCCAAAATGGCTTCTCAATATTAGCATCTAGAAAAGCAGTTTTACAAGAAAACGTTAAGAGATTAAAAATTCCCTTTCTCACGACTTGTTAAGGTCCTATCCTAACCCCCTAAGTAAATAGATAACTTGTTATGTAAGGAGGCCATCTATAGTAAATAAATTTCATATAGTAGTGTGAAAGCAATAGTTTCAATAATTCTTACTAGAAGGTTCCTCCTCTAGGATGTTCCTAGGAGGTAGCTAGAATTATATAAAGAAGTGGAAGTAATGTAATGGGATGTCTTGTGAAGTATATTGTAATAGAATTTATTCTCATTGGAGGTTTCCCCCTTGAAGCAGCCCATGAACATTTCTCTCACCAATAAAGGTATAACATTTCATGGCATTCTAGTTCTTTTATTGCCTATTGTTGTTGTAATATACAAATTATGCAATTAATCTAGGTAAATTCTATTATTTCTACTATGAATATTTCAATTTACCAATAAATAACACCATAAATGGTATCAAAGCACTTTCCTAAGACAATATTTTAGAGCATTTTTTTGAGGTGAGAGACATATTCTGACATGTATAAATAACACAATGATCTTTCATTCAATAGGTAAATATATGGTAGGGGAAGAATACATGCAAGAAATATAAGAGGTTCCACCTAGTTGGACACCTCTATTGGTACCTTTCTTATTAGCACCTTATCTGACAACACTTACATGTGAAATTTCACTTCCATGTACCCTATGGTATATTGTAAGTCCACTAGATTTCATAAAACCATCTTTATATAAGTTGATCAACCATCTTAATACTATAATGCACTGAGAACAACACTCGAGAATATTATTGTCTATTACATTGCAATAAAGTAGTACAAATAAGGGATCGATCCTCCTTGGTTAGTGTCCTGATACACGTATTAGAGAGTTATAGCACTTGGCACTCCCTTGTCCTCGGGACCACTGGAACCTACTTTCTACTGGAAATCCATGACATTCCTACATAAATGGCTATATTGAGAATTTGTGCATTATATGATTGGAAGCCCTACTTTCTACTACCAGTCCATGAAATTCCTACATAAATTGTAATATTGCAAATTTTATCATTTTATCGACAGATTATTATTCGGGTGGGAGTGTAACTAAATATAATCCTTGTGTCGAGATAATTGTCATGGTACCACTCTCTAGTAAGTCCTTTTGGTGGAAACCCTTTCCCCACTACTAGGAACTTATCTCAACATACCTAAAACACAATGTTGATCAACTTGGTACCACTCTCTACTAACCTTTTTTTGTGGAACCACGTCTCTATGGATACCCAAGTAACAGAGGTAGTGTAGCATCCCAAGACCCACACCTGTGCCACGCCCAAAAAAAATTCACTCTCATACCACAATGTAACATACTTAGCCACCAAGTTGAAGCATGCTACCTCACTTTCAAGCTCTAAAACCATAGAGAAACATTCCCACACCATTTACATGACCAATACTTAGCATGCTACTACAAAATTCCTCTCTAATACCATCATTAAATTTTTTGAGCATGGCTCTATAATATTTTGTATAATATTCTCTGCATTAATTACAATTATGCAGCCAAACAAGCAAACAAAAGCATGCAAAATTCATCTATAGGCATAACTATTCATGCTAAGAATTCATCAATGTGATATGTAATCTAATCATTAAACACATTATAAAAAAAACATATTAATCGATAAATTAAGAATTCAAAGACATGGTACTTATATTTAAAAGAAGCACCAACTAGTTGCAGACCACTGATGTTCCTCCTCACCATAGACACTACTATTCATCACTTTCATTATCATCTTGCCCCCGATCCAAGGCTATGACTCCACCAAGGAAAATGCACTCTCACCAGTCCCAACTAAGGTCTAACAACACACAACTCAAGATGAGTGTAGCATCCCCAACTCCTTGCTAGGAAATGCCACTCTTAAAAAAAATCCAAAACTTTGATACCATTAAAATAATTAAATGCTCCATGTGAACAACATTATGTGGAATAACAACAAATATTCACATGCAACATCATACAGGAAAAACCCATATCAGAAAATAGATAATTAAGCAAACACATAAAAGACACTCATCTTTTATAAAATGTTACCAACTACGTGCAAACCTTATACTTTCCTCATAGGCTTAGACTCTGTTGCTCATAAACTCAGCAACAAGTCACCCCCGAGATAGGGCTTAAAATCCACCAAGGAAAAAGATTCCTAAGCCAAGATAAAGTATATCAACAACCAAAATACTTAGACAAAGTTGCCAACTCTATCAAAAATCCTACATTCCATCATTCCCCACATGTATGTCCCACCCCGGGAAGTGTTCCCTTTCTCTACTCAAAAGTCCTTTGGCTGCCCCACTTCCCTTCCGAGGCTTCAACAATAGGCTGGACAGTAAGTCTTAGAGCCCTATAGCTACAACTTGGCACCTTGGGAAAACAATTCCCAACAATTCTCTCACCTGGAGAGAATTTTCACGGGCCTCAAAAGTCGTTTCTTCAACAACACACGATCCTGACAACCCCTCTCTTCAATAGCACACGGTCCTGAAAACCCACCTCTTCAACAACATACAAGCCTCCTAAAGTACAAGTTATGTGATGGAAGCAAGGTACGAGTGAATAGCTGAGGAGTCATGGTCTGAATGATGATGGAATGAGTGAATCCCTTAGGAACTTAGGATAAATATATATCCCATAAATTATATTTTTGGAAATATTATTAAAATATTTCCTTGGGATTAATCCCCCTTGACTTAGCCCCTCTTCCTAAACTCTTAGTCCCCCTTTCCCTTCATAGTGGATTTTAATCCCCACGTCTCTTTTCGTCTGATTGGGATGCAACAATGATATGTTTTCATTAATATATGAGCGTGATTACATTTTACAAAGATAGGCTCACAAGCCTTTTAACATCCATGCTCTCCAGCCAAATAATCACACATGCACTATGACCTAAAAATACATATATACAAAGGCTCTCTGGCCCCAAAATATTTCAGCTACAAAACTCGATGCAATGCGCACTTAAAGGAAATCTCCGTGCACTTACTCAGGTGCATGCAAAACTATGAAATGGGTGTGCGCGCCTCCCTTGGTGCACGTGCACAAAACTATGAAAAAAATGTGAAATCCTCCCTTGGCACGCATGTTCAAAATAGAACCCAAAATGTGGGTGCCAACAACTCACCATCCTATATGTACATTTACATTTACATTTACAAATGGGTTTTAGACTAGGGGTATTACATTCCCCTCCCCCTTATTTATGCACCGTCCTTAGTGCATTACATACACATGTATAATCAAAACTTCAAAAGTCTTCAAAACAATGTGGGTACCCTGCCCGCATAACATCCTCATGCTCCCAAGTTTCATCCTCAGGACCGTACCGGGGCATTGGACCTTTACTAGTCATATGGCTCGATTCTGGAGTTGTTTGATCTCCCAGTCCAATATGAAAACTAGTTGCACTTGAAGGTCTCCTTCTGGTTCCACCTTAATCATATTCCAATTAATGACATGATTAGCATCAGGTACATACTTTTTAAGAAAATATACATGGAATACATTATGAATGCACATGGATGAAGGTAGTACAAACATGCATGCAATAGGACAAATCCTCTCTAGGATTTCAAACGGTCCACAATAATGTGTTGTCATCTTTCAACAATTTCCCAACTTCAGGGAACTTTTTTTTCCCTTCATTTTCAAGAACACATGGCGGCGTAGGATGTGTATATACTGATAGAAAAGAGTGCACAAGAAAAGGAGAAAGTGACAGATTTGGCAAAGAAGTTTCATGCATTGGAGGTAGCGCTGCAGCAAGTGAACTAAGGCTAAGTGGATTGAGGTGAGCCACAAGTTAGTGTTGGGGGCATGTTGGAGCAAGAATTTTTGGGAGTTAAGTGCAGAATGGACCAAAGGAAAAAGTGTGCGCCAGAAAAGAAGGAAGATAAATCACAACAAAGGAAAAAGGAAGCAACACGCCGAGAAAGAAGGAAGTCAAAGCAAGGATGAAGACCAACTACGTGGAAGGAAATTGGAAGGTGTGAAACAAGATTCCACTTAGGGTTAGGGTTTTGGAGTCATAATTTAATGGTTTTAACCCATTTTGTAGTAGAAATAGAAGTGGTATAAGGTAGATTGAGGTATCTTTTTTTTATCATATCTTGGTAGGAGCTAACTTATAACTTGTGCACGACAAATCTAGTTTGGAGAGTCCTCTTTGAGTCTAAATTTTTGTATTGTTGAGAACTTTGGAGCTCAAATGGATTCAATATTGAGATGTAATTGAGGGTTAGGTTGCAAGTTGTGGATCTTGATGCGATGTTGGTCAACCTCACTACACATGTACCATTCATAACTTTTGATGTAATGCTCACAGAGTGGGACTATTTTGATGAAGAATAAGAGATAAGAAGAATATATTTGTGGATGTATCCCAAGGGGGGGGGTGAACCATGGTAAAAATGGTTTATTTATGTGTGATGTGTCCTTGTTATATGCTTTATGATGAATGCATGGTCTCATGGATGCATCTATTAGGTTTTATTTACAACACACACTAGTATAATGAATGTTGTTGAATGGATAAAATGATAGATCTAATGAATGTTATGGTAGAATTCATGTTAAAGTAGAACAACAGTAAAAATAACATCCTCAATCCCTTCCATGACTATAGACATCTTCTTCCTGCACTCACCCATAAACCATATCGAGTTAGATTGCGCTATGAATTATGTGCGTGGTGTAGCCTTCTGGTTTACTAGAAGAGCCGATGGTGAAAAGGGTTTGGTTGGAGAAATAAGGTAGAACTTGGATCAACCCATACGTCCAATAGGACTATTGGAAGAAAATAAAAAAATGAGTGACATACTTGACGAGACCCACCCTTGAAATTTGCATGAAATGTACCCTGTGAGAGAGTTTAGGTAAGGGTGGAATCATTCATTCCAAGGGTTGAAGCAAAACAATGAGTTCCTTTCATAACCATTGATTAAAACCAAAGTTCTTCATTATCCAGGAAAGACTCCTCGGGCCCATATTTTACATGAACTACCTTCTAAGAGGAGAGATGATATATTATATTTTTAGGGAAACATCGAGTAGAAGATGACTCCAGGCCTTCTCTTAGTACATCATCAAAATCATAAGAGGATTGTTGAAGTATTAATTTAGTATCCAAGGACAGTTGATGCATTTTCCCATGAGGATTAACGTGTAATTCTAGAGAAGAATTAGGTGATGACATTTCTTTGATCAACTTGATGTTTCATGTTCTTTGTATGGTGATGGGTTGTTCGTTTGTTGTGATTTCTTCACGTGGGTCAGAAAACTCATCATGCTCTGCATTCCTTGAATTTTTTGTTGTTAACATCCAAGCATTGAGATCATAAATTTCAGATTGCACAAGATCAACAAATGATATGTTGGTACTCACATTAATTTCCAGAACATAAAAGTAGTCATCAAAAACAGGGTTATCAAAATAAAATTGTGATTCAACATGTTTCAGAAATGGAAAATGACTTAGAACTTCATGCATCGTGATGGAATATCATGAATAATGGCTCTTTGATCGATCAAATCTTAGGAATCATACTATTTTGATTTTTTATTCAGTGTTCGATTGAAATAAAAGTGTACAAGTTGCACTACATGATAAACAAGTGGGTGCTCATGTGATTGATTAGCATCAAAAAAATTTGTATAAAGAGAATGAATATTTTGGAATTATGAAAATGATGGGATTTATTCAATAGGAGATTCAACATAGACCAAATTATGTTCATGATTTTCTAAAGGGGATACATTATATGGTTCACACTCTGGGGATAAGGGGTTGAAGTCTTCCGATAAGGATTCACCCATAGTTTTGACAGAGTGTCGGTTAGAGATTGTGTACCCCATATCGTTCATGGTCATATATGAATCTTGCGAATGAGATATGATTTGAGTGCCTAGATGATCCAGGTGGATAT
>ML810361.1:142145-159504 GCA_009831015.1 Picea engelmannii
AGGGAGGATTGATCCAGGTGGATATCGGTGGCCACCCACCTTTTTCGACTGGCTCAAAATAGTTTTCTGGCAATTTTGGCAATTTACTATTTTTAGCAGGTTTTAACTTCCGGGACCATTTTGAGGGCCTAAATGAAGGTTTTTTGAGATCGAGGTTCTCAATGATAGTCGAAGGCATGATTGAGCCCCCAAAATTAATCTCCTCGATGATACCTTTCCAAAAAGCTATCACACGCCTAAAACGGAGATCGTATGCAAAAGTTACGACCACGGGAAGTTGATGTACTAACTTACCCAAACGGGGCCCACATGACTTTTGGCGTTTCATCTCCTAGGGTTAGGTTTTTGGATGTCTATGACTTTTGGCATTCTCGTCTATTGTAAAAAGGCCTCTAGAGCCTCATTGTAATCATCTTCTCACGGATGCAAGTAGCAGACACATCTCTTCTCAGAGATAAGCTACCAATGCTCTAGCTAGTTTATTTCCATTCTGTCTATAAGCATATTTCAGTCATTTGCTATTAATGAAATGAAGTCTTATTTCCGCTGCATCTCTACATTTATGTGTATTTCTGTATTTCATTGTGTTCCTACATAAATCCAGATCACTAGATCATACCCTTCAGGAATAGAAATGAAATATGAAAACCAATCCAAGATTTCTTGGTCTCCAGGTTTGTCATTTTCAGTAAATCTACAACAAATTTGCATGACTCTTAGAAAGAAATCATCCGTAATTTTTTTTACGAGCCTATGGAATTTTGCAAGTTCATTGAATAGTTAATGACATATAATCGTCATGGGCAGAGACAAAGAATTCCATGAATTGTTTCCATATATGTTTAGATTTCACTAGAAATGTCCTAAAGCAGGCTTTAATCCTCCCTTCAAATATGAGGATAAACAATCGAGAGATTTCGTTTTCCTGAACAACCTTAGGTTTTTTCGAGTGATGTTAAACTGATTGAGATGCATGAATGCATAGACATTCCCTTCACAATCAAATTTTGAGTTTGACAAGATATTAACCATATGAATTGATATGCCCCCCGAGGGTCTCAAAAGAATCAAAGGGTTATCCCATACAAAGATATGGAGAGGAGCCATGGGCTAGTTAAAAGTTAAGTGAAATGACCCCACATACACAATATTGTCATCCAACCCTCCTTATAGCGCCAATTCTGTTGACGTAGAAGAAATTCCCTTTGTCACTAGCAGGGGTCACCCCCGATGAGAAGTCCCAATTAAAACTCTCACTGTTTGGAATAGGGAACCCATCTAGATTATAGCCCAAACACAATTTCTAATTAAGTTTTACCGATTGTGGCTTGCCCCACTGATGAAGGTTTCCTAAGCTAAAGAATGAAATGAAGCTAATCTAAGATGCATGCATTCAGACGAAACTAAGGCAACGAGAAAACAAATGTAGAACCATCCATGCTCTTGTCAAGAGCCCAGGAAATCATTCAGACAAAGCATAGAAAACAATATGAATAAATGACTACAAATATAGAATAGTCTAACATTTAAACAATCATTTATGGTTCTACGTCCATGAATTTAGACAAACATTTTCTGAAAGAACATAAAAACGAATGAAACCAAAATACATAAGATTAGTCTACAATATGAATAACATCATTTCACAACCCAAGTGATGAGAAAAGCGCAAAGGAATACTCCACAATATGTCCAACACAAGAATCATAGTTCTTCATAAAATAGCTTGGCCAAACCTCCTTCTCCTCATTAAAATTTTATGTACACCAAAGCTCCAAGGAGGGCTTCTCAATTTAAATTAACACAGTAGTCTTTCACGAAACAGTTCGGGGAATATTACAATGATTGAAGAGCCAAAAGCCATTTTCTTGGATACAATCCTCATATTTACTAGAGTTCAATGTGACTCTTGGCATTCCACCTTCCCTATGACATTTCATTTTCAAAATTTTGTCCTTATTCCTTTAGTAATGATTAGAGAATAAGGACGACATGAATATTTTTGATATAAGGTATAATATGTAGTTTCAATTCAAATTTGTCTTTTAGTGTTGGTGGGCCATCATAGACTTTGGCCATAAAGCTCCTCCCCCACCACAAAGATAGGTTTGGACATGGGAAAATATTTTTTATCTAAGTTTTATAGCCGATCTTCATGGGATCCGAACCTCCTCTTCAGCTATTTGAATTTAGTTCCATTTCATTGTTCTTCTTCTATTGTGACAATTGTTGTTGTTGTCACTCTATCGTCCTTGTCCGTAGATCACATTTGCAAGGGTAATGATGCACAATGGAATGACTTCCTTGATACATGGTGTTTGTGCCTTCATGGTTTTCTTCTCTCACACGCTTCTTATTTAGATTGTTGAGTGCGACCTTGGTTTGGAATTGGTACCTGGAACCATCTAACATGCACAAATGAGTGAGATTAGAGTAACTCTGAAATAAACTATTAAAACCACACATTTAAAGCCATATAACTGAAAATTTTAACTAAGTAAGACTTCGTATATGCTTCCCTGATTTCAAATTCTGGTTTCTCTACTCTTGATCGAGGTATTATGTTCTTCAAGGATGTTGACTATGCACCAAATTTTAATCCTGAAAAATGTAATCATTTGGTTAGAAATTTATCAAATCATATAACTGGGAAGTCATAGATCTCAGAAATACATTCCCAATGGTATAAGGAATGCATAAAACATGCATCCATTTCAAAATTTATGGCCAAAATATGAACGCAGTTTGGTAGGGTCCTATCCTTGTTTCATAGCAGTTTGTGGGAACTCCTCCTTTGGTTATAGAGTAGTTTATGGGAACTTGTTGGCCCTCGACCAAGTTTTGAGAGAACATTGGTCGTGTTCGACCATTTTAGGGCCTTCGACAGGCTGGTCGAAGATGGAGCGCCTAGACAAAGCAGAGATCACGGGATTTTGCTTGTTTTGCCGGATTTTTGGGTTTTTAGGATTTATGTAACGGGTATGGGATGTCATTCCATGGGTTTAACCATGTTTTTGTAATGTATAAATAAGTAGATAGGACTTAGAGTGAAGTCAGTCCAAGTTGTCTTCGTACAAGCGATTGTAAGAGGCTTTGTGCTAATAAGGAGTTGGCTCTGTGCCTTGACCTAATTCTGGGAAGGAGGATTTGGCGGGCTATGCACATATCTCCTGTCCTCTGCGAAATTGGGCTCTGTGGATCTGTGCACAGTAGCAGACGACTGTAAAATATTGAAGAAGGATAATAAAGAAGAAGAAGAAGTTGGTGGACATAGCCCCACACCGGGGTGAACCACATATATCCTGTGTTGATGTGCTTTGTGCAATGATGTTTATGTTGTTTATGTGTTTATTTGCTTAGTGCATTGATCTCGATATATGTTAGATAGATGTATGGATGCTTAGTATGGTAAATGAATGCTAGATCTGAGTTAATGCTATGTGCTAAATGATTGGAAGTGTGTGTTCTTCTCATTACTGCGTTGTTCTATATTTAGGGTTTAGGATGCGATGTGAATGGGAGTTAAGAACTAATGCATATTGATTAGCTAAGTGCTCTATTAAGTGTTGTAATCACAGATCTGTGTCCCAACTAGGTTATAGACACATGAGTCCTACAACCCCCCTTGCCTCTACCTCGAGTGAGACTTCATTTGCTTCACAGGTGTTACCGAAAGGGTCGGTAGTTAGGGTTTTGTTGGTGCGTTGTTGAAGCATTGAACCCTGGGTATGCCCCTGTGCCAACATAACTCCTCTGGCTTGAACTAGAGCTCATCAAGGGAATTCCTTCGGTGTCAATAATATATCATCAAAGGAACTCCTCTAGTGTGAACTGGGGCTGATGGAACGAACTAATCTGGTTCATTGAAGAAGAAGGCACAAACTATTCTGGTTGACTCTGTGAAAATCAAGCAATTATCTCGGGTGCTTGTTGGTTGTGGAGCCTAATTATCTTCTTGATTAAGAGGTCTTGTTTTAGCCATGTTTGAAACCCATTGCCTAACAGGGGGTGTGGGGGGACTTTCCCCCACACTTCTGTCACCAAGGGGGTCCAGGGGGTGTCGATGAGAAATTTTGGAGTCCCTCTCGTAGCGGGGAATTTGGGGGTAACACCCCCAAAGTGAAATTTTGGGAAAATTTTCCTTGTAAAATATTGTAATTTCATAGTCAATCTTGACCATTCATTATAAGGTCACAGATATGATGGTTGAATTTATGATAGGGATTTTTTCCCTAGAAGGAAACCCTCTTTTATGTATGAGGGAATTGTATTGCGGCTGTGTGAGCGAGTGAATATTGTATTTTGAGAGAGGAGTCTATGAGAGAAAGAAGATGAAGTTACAATGGGTCTGATGTAGGTTGTATCCCTTCATTCGTGGGATAATAAGACAAGAAGGACCTGACAATTTCTCTGGTGGATGTATCCCACACTGGGTGAACCATGTATATCTGTGTCTCTATTGTATTGTATATCTTGTATGTTTTATTTCCGCATTTGTTTTGTTTTATTGCTCTGTGGTCCTGTTCTTCTAATAGTGCTATAAAGTTGATGGTTGAGAAAAATATCAAAATGTCGAAGGAGCCTAGGTCGAGTCTTGTTGTAAGAAATTGCGAGTGATTATCACACTATCTAACCCTAGATTGTGTTTTTGTATCATCTTCATGTTGTGTGGGGACTGAGCCCAAATTGTCACATATTGGGTTTGGTTTCATGTGATGGTGCGTGGTTTGATTGCGATTTTGAAGTGGGAATTCTTTTATTATTTAAAATGGTTCAAGTTAAAAATTATTTTTATAAAGGGGGTCCCCACCCTTCCACTTTACCTCACCTCCCAAACGTATGGTATGATGACTTGGTTTATTTTATTATAAAAAGGTTTTAACATTACATGAGTATAAGAGGAAGGGGGTGGCATGCCATGCCCCCTCCTCACTCCACCTTAGAACACGCCTTTACACATGGAGGGGAGTCGTGGGTCATGCCCCCTTCATCTTCATGCTTCATTAATCAAACCTTAACTAAAACATAACCACAATTTTCTTGAGATTGGTGCCTATGACCACAATTTCCCTGGTAAAATTTTCTTATGTGCTCTGGGTTCATCGATGGACTTGGTGGGAAGTGCTTCGGGTTCACCGATGGTGTTGATGTTAAGTGCTCTAGGTTCACCGATGGAGTTGATTTTAAGTGCTTTGATTTGGTCGATGAAGTTAGTGTTAAATGCTCCATGTTGATTGATGGAGTTGGTGTTAACTGCTCCGGGTTCATCATGTGTTTTAATACTTGTTTAAATGTTTTCAAAGGGGTGCATGCAATTTTGAAATGGAGGGTGTGGAGGGGGGCACGTGGGCCATGGACCCTCCCCTCCACGTAAGCCTTAAATATTTTATAAACCATTTTCATACGTCCAAGCCTTGACTATGTTATTTCAAATTTGCATTTTTTTAATTATATTTTAATTTAACTTATTTCAACTTAAATGAATTCAACATTAAATGGTTTTTAAATTGAAATAAATTCAATTCAAATAATTTTAAATTGAAACCATTTTTATTTTGTTAAATGAGACTTTTGCGTAGTGAAATGGACAATGTTAACTCCTTACCTAGTTGAAGGAGATGTTGCACCTAAAGTGATTTCAAAAGCTCATAACTTATCCATATGACGTCTGATTTGTGTGTCGTTTTTTGCGACGAGAAGAGCATATGGAGATGTTTTCAATGGGATAATTGACTATGTCATTTAAAACATTCCATGGATTCCACAACTGAGGACAATGGCTTGGGAGAGAATTTCTTGGCAATCATTTTGACACTTCTGAGCTTCAGATTTTGATTTTTCTAGTTGCATTAAAATCAAAATCACTTAAAACATAAATTTGGCTTATCTTAGAGATGAAAAATACACTTTGAGGAATGCCCAAAATTGCGAGCAAATAAGTTTTTTAATGAAAATTTGGGTCTCATGCTTGTTGTTTCTTTGTCAGAATTGAGTTCCTATGTCATATGTTTTATATAGGCTCTTAGTTCATATATTGGAGCTGAAGTAATGTATTAGTAGAATAGAAATATAAATCCACAAAAAAAAACAACTCATGTCTAGAGCACTTAACACTGTTTAGGAGTTGGGAGGACCAATTTCTTTTAAGATTCATTTCAGAGCCAACGCAAGACCTATAGATGTTGTAGCTAGCCCATCTTATGATAGATGACACTTCCATGATCATGGTTGGTCATAAAATCAATAAACGCAATGCAAACAAGTTGGTATGGTATGCGCTATGAAAGATATTGGCGACACAAATTGACTTAATTACGACTGCAACATGAAGTAGATTATGCGAGGTATGTGATCAGTGATCGGTCATCTAGTTTGGCGTAGAAATCTTGATTATTGGAGATTATAGGAGCTTTATTGATGGGCACAGAAAGAACGATTCGAGCTGGATGAGAAAAGGATGGGCCTCAAGACGAGATTTTAAGGGTTTTACAGGTGACCGCGTTTTTCTCTGAATTTCACTGTTTGAGAAAAATACGAGCCCATGGACCGCGGTGCAATATTGTTCAGATTTCTATTGATGTTTTACATCAAATACGAGATTGCAGAACTCAATGGAATATAAATGTGTACGTTGTCCTTTTTAGCGTGGGAGTCGAGCAAGTTTATGAAAAAGCTGCATACAACATTTTTTAATCTGCAATGATTGTCCGAATATGCAGCTTTCAAATAACCATTCACGTGAGCTGATCGTGGCTCTCGCTTTTGAAGAATCCGAGAATTTAATAAAGAATGTTTTATATTTTATTCCATTATTTTGGTTTCAAATGGATCAAATTATTTGTTTGACTATTTATTTTATCCTTTGGTAAAATTATTTTTTGGATTCATTTATTTATTTATTTTTATCCTTTGGTGCATGGAGATGGTTCCCTATTGCGTGTTTCGTGTGGCCCTTGCCAAACCTCCACACACTTAGAGTGTTCATGGACACATTGAATCAACATAAGTTTTTCCCGTGAAAGAACACATACATGTTAGGAATGTGTTCATGCTTTTAAAAGTGTGCATGCCTTATTAACATGTGCACATTCATATGTGTAACAAAATTAAAAAAATCATGGACCTTTCCTCTATTCATGTTTCCTACCTCAATGTATTTTTTTCCCTTTTTTTCCTTCAACCCATACACACATTGTCCATTCAACCATACTTGATGAGGATAACCAAGAGGGAGGTTGGCATCAATGAAATTAAATGTTTTCAATTGAGAATATATCATTTTTACGTAGCTTTTATTCCAAATCTGATTTTTTTATATTTGTAAAATTATCATTTTTTCATAGTTTGTAAAATTCTTTTGATATTGTTTAAATGTAGTTTTTACTAAGCTAGGATGGAGCAAAAATTTCATCAACCAAAATCCTAACCCCTAACCACCCCTATAAAACCCATAAATAGAAATTAATCAATGTTTAGATGAAATTAAAATCCTAATTGGTGAGCTTAAGAAAACTAGAGAACGATCTCACCTTTCCTAAGCCACTTTACTTGAGACCATTGTTTCATCCACTGGATTTTTATTGTTGACAATTATTCGATATATCTGAATATAGAGATGGGATGAGAGAATGCTACTAGATCAACATCATTAAGGATGAGTTAAAATATATGCATATAAACAAACAAACAATTGGACCCTAGAACTAACATGGAACTAACCAACCCCTTGATTTGAGAAAGAGGTGTTTTTGCATGAACTGGTGCACATTCCAACTATGGAAAGATAATTCGATGGATGGATAGGTGGTTCATGGCATTTGATAAACCTCCCTACAATAATAGGGAGGTTCCATTATATTTTCTTCATAAAATTATGGGTTTCCATGCCAATTATTTTGACATTGTCGAGTTCTAGGGGGTTGGTATTGTCTTTCCTTAGGATCATGAAAGGAATAGGGGTAACCCATTTAGAAGGATGCCTATTACCATGAATACACCTAAACAAGTCTGTCCCCACCCAAATAACCTTAACTTGGAGACGAGATTCATACCACTAACACCGTGATATCCACCTTAATAGGTAGTGTACTTTAGCATAACATATTTTTGTGGCATCTCATTAAGATTCATCTACAAAGATTGATAGAGGTAGGAGCTTGATGCAGGAGCATCGCTCCAAAGCCATCCATGTGCCAGCCAGCTCAACATATGCGTGCATTTAGTGGGAGAAGAAAGGCGCAACCCTCTCACATTTAAATTTTGAATTTGATGTAATTGCATTAATGTATGTAAGGCCGTGGAGCCATGAAGCTATGCCTATGCATAGGTGATGCAGGAGCATCGGCAACATCAAGTGAGCCAACGCGGAAGCAACTGACAGCTAGACAATTGCCAGCACAAATTTTGAAATCACCTTGAAGTTGATGCGCCATCTTAAATGAAGTCATTAAGAAGGAGCACACTTGTATAATGTAAATCGGACCTTGAGCAATTCGCTCTCGTCCTTAGTAGGTAGAAGGCATTTATGGTAGTTAATGCAGGTAGATATAATTGAATGTGTAGATTAGACAGCTTTAGAGCGCAAGAGGGAAACGGGATATAGACACCCTCACTGGTATCATTGTAATGTTTAGAGAAGGAAGAGCAAGAGCATGCAGAGAGTTGTGTAAGAACACCCATGTATAGATATTTGGATTAATAGAAAGAGGTTGATTCAAATTCATGGTTTTGTGTTTGTTCTCTGTGTATTGACGTTGAATGATATGCTCGTGAATGTTTGCTTCCTGTTATACATTTGTTTTATATGCTGTGTATATGATTTCATGTTTGAGTTTGAAGTCTGAAAGGAAGTAGGAATGAGTTTCAATTGTTTCTCTATCTGAGCAAGAGTTCCTGCAAGGAGTGCAGTCGAAGTTGTCCGCAAGGAGTGCATTGATAAAGGGCTCAGGTAGTTTAGCTTTTGTTCTCATTTCCGCAGAAGTGCAGTTGGGCACAGGAGCCTTGCAAGGGGTGCGCAGGCCAGGTGAAGTCTCAGGGTTGCGAACTTGAGGGAGGAATCCAGGGACTACTGCTACGTGTGTGCGCAAGGTCAAAGAACTTCAACACTTGGAAGTGTCTGAAGGTTGCTGCAAGGAGTACGCGCAAGAGTCTTCTCTAAGACTCGGAGTATAAGGAAGCTCAGGAAGGATAAGGCCTTCGAAAAACTGTTGAAGGGCAGTGCAAAGAAGTTGTACCGGGAAGAATTAAGAAGGCGTCGCAGGTTTTGCGTGCACGTGGACAAGTTTTTACGGAGGAATACTTGGTTCATTTCGCAGAAATCATCAAGAAAGACGGATGGTCAAAATTCTCTGAGGAGGATTCACGAAATCCCTTGAGCCATCAGATCTCACGGAAGAGCAAGTGAGTTACCGCGAGTAATTCAGGAGGTTCTAAGCTCAGGAGGGGCATAACTATAGATCCGAGCCACAAGGGCCATCGGATTTACATGTGGTTGGTCATATCGGGGATTCGTAGTTGGAATTTCTATGAACTTGGCAACAGGAATCGCGAAATTGTGAAACGCGATATCCCGAAGCTAAGTGGATTTGTGTGGGCCAGAGCGGAGTCGGCAAGTGGATAGGTGGCACGTCATTTCGGAGATTCATGGGGTAAAGTCCTGAAACATCTGCATTAGGATTCGCGATACTACGAAGTTCGAAATGTTGATGAAGTGAAGTAGTGTTGAAAGTCAAAGTTCGCGCGTGTATCAGAGTTTCGGCAAATTGGGATTCGGGAGTCGAAGAACCGAGTTGTTTGACATCGCGATCGTCGAATTCACGATAGGGAAAATCCCGAAAGGAGAAGGGGAAGATCAGCATTGACTGTTGTCAGGTTTCGAGGATTCGAGAGACCAACGCTCGACCACTGACCTCGCGAAGCCACGAAGTCCGATCTCCCAAGTGTAACAGAGGATCCCACGAGAGTCACTGTGGGTGCAGATTTCCCGAAAGAGAAATAGAAGAGCCATTCCGAAGCTCTTCGGGCCAACGGTAAAGAAGAAGATCTTGTGAGCACGCGGACCTTCCGACCTACGGGTTATGGAGAGGCTGCGGGCGCGTGCATCATTTGTGGTATCAGAGCACAGAAAGGTTCTTTGCTTTCTGTAGCAGAGAAAGAGATTCACCATGCCGCCAAGGAGAAGAGATAGACAATCACTCGATCCAGAGGATAGGGAAATGCCGAGAAGAAGAGGCCGACAGATAACAGATCCAACCATGGAGAGAGAGATGCGTGATCTACGAGCTAGACTCGAAGACATGGAGACAATACAAAGGCATACAGTCAGTGCTGGGGATCTTAGTGATTCCGAAAGTGAGATTGAGGCTGAACATGAAGAATAAGCTACAACTGAAGATGCATCAAACAAACGTTTGATCAGAGCTATTACAAGGATGGGTGCAAGAACAAAGATGGACATTCTAGTTTATGAGGGAACCTTGGATGCAGAGGAGCTTCTAGACTGGATTAGAGCTCTTGACACATACTTCGACTATGAAGATGTTGAAGAGGACAAGAAAGTCAAGCATGTTGTCACTAGATTGAAAGGACATGCAGCATTGTGGTGGGATGAACTACAACTGACAGACGCTGCAAAGGCAAGTAGAAGATCAAGATATGGGATAGAATGATCGCGAAGAAGAAAGCGAAATTCATCCCCAGGGACTATCAAATTACTCTATTCAGGAGGATGCAAAACCTGAGACAGAAGCTGATGACAGTGAAATAATACACTGAGGAATTCTATAAACTAAACATCAGGGCAGGTCATCGGGAGAGCGATGATGAAAAAGTTGCCAGGTACCTAAATGGCCTAAGATATGACATTAAGGATGAAATAAGCATGGTAACCATCTGAATGGTGGAAGATGCTTATCAGATGGCTTTGAAAGATGAGGAGAAGCTGAGCCGAAAGCAGAGTCAAAGAGGCTGAGGCAGAAGTCAGCCCAGAGGCAAATTAGTTGCCCAGGATAAATATCAGAAGCCCAAGGAGGACTGGAAGAAACCCCATACTCGAACTGAGAAAGGTGGAACCTCACAGAGAGGACATCATACTGAGCATAGATGAGATTATGCTGACAACAACACTTTTCCTCGTACTAGAGGCAGAGGAAGAGGAAGAGGTGGAGTAATAACATGCTTCACATGTGGAAAGAATGGGCACAAATCTTACGAATGTCCAGATAAGAAGAAAGAAGTTGGAGAAGCTCACATCGCTGAAGTGTAGAGGTGGGATGTCGAGACAGAAGACGTTGAAGGTGGAAGATTGTTGATGATGCGAAAAGTCCTTTTGACACCAGAGAAGGAGGTGGAGAGTTCAGTCCAAAGGACCAGACTTTTCCGGACTGCTTGCAAGACCAAGGAAAGGGTATGCAAGGTCATTGTGGATAGTGGTAGCACGGATAATCTCGTTTCAACCAAGATGGTAGAAAAGCTGGAGCTGGAGACAACTGATCATCCAAGCCCATACAGAGTTTCGTGGCTACAAAAAGGACATCATGTAACTGTCACTAAACAATGTTTAGTTGAATTCAAGATAGGAGGATATAATGATAAGATACTTTGTGATGTTATTCCCATGGATGTTTGTCATCTATTTATGAGTAGACCATGGCAATATGAAAGGAATGTGATTCATGATGGGAGAATGAACACATACATCCTGGAGAAGAATGGGAGGACACACATGTTGCTTCTGATTAAGGATAAGGAGGTGAAGCCTGAAGTAAGCAACACTGTACTTCTCATGAGTGGGAAGGAGCTTCTTACAGAGGTTAAGAAGAAGGAAGAACCGCAATTCATTGTGGTCAGGAAACCGAGAATTATTTTGACCAGCACAAGGGTAGATGATTTACCAGAGGAGGTTCAGGAACTGCTGGAAGAGTTCGCTGACATAGTAGTGGACGAATTACCTCGTTCGTTGCCACCAATTAGAAGTGTGAGTCATCACATTGATCTCATACCAGGAGCCAATTTTTCGAACAAAGCCGCATACAGATTGACGCCACAAGAGAATGAAGAAGTTAAAAGGCAAGTCCAGGAGTTGTTGGACAAAGGTTTGGTCAGGGAGAGCTTGAGCCCATGTGCTGTTCCAACATTACTCAATCCAAAGAAAGACAGAGGCTGGAGGATGTGTACTGACTCAAGGGAAATTAATAAGATAACCATCAGGTACATATTTCCATTGCCGAGGATGGATGATCTGATGGATTGCTTGAGTGGAGAAAAATACTTTTCAAAGATTGATTTGAAAAGCGGTTATCATAAAATCCGCATGAGAGAAGGTGATGAGAGGAAGACAACATTGAAAACCAATGAAGGGTTGTATGAATGGCTTGTTATGCCATTAGGCTTAACAAATGCACCGAGTACTTTCATGAGGTTGATGAACGAAGTCATGAAGGAGTTCATCGGGAAGTTTTTCATTGTGTATTTAGACGACATACTGGTTTACAGTAAAACAGTGGCAGAGCATCTGAAGCATTTGGCTACAGTGATGCAGAGATTGCAGCAGGAGAAGCTGTTGATAAATATGAAGAAATCCTCATTCATGAAGACATAGATCATTTAATTGGGGTTTGTTATTTCGACAAATGAGTTGAGGATGGATCCATATAAGGTGGAGGTAATCAAGAATTGGCCATCACTGAGGAATGTATTTGAGGTGAGAAGTTTTCACGGATTGGCTAGTTTCTACTGGAAGTTCATCAGGAATTTCAGTGGAATTAGTTCAACAATGATGGACACAGTGAATAAAAGACATAAGTATTTTCACTGGACAGAAGAAGCTGAAAAGAGTTTTAGTTTGTTGAAGAGGAAGATTACGGAACAACCAGTTTTGGTGTTGCCGAATTTCCTGAAGACATTTCAGGTGAAATGTGATGCAAGTGGATTTGCAATCGGGGCAGTATTGAGTCAGGAAGATAGGCCGATAGTGTATTTTAGTGAGAAGCTGAATGAAGTGAAAGTGAAATACTCCACTTATGATAAGGAGTTTTACACCATCATACAAGCATTGAAGAAATGGAGGCATTACTTGATCCCGAAAGAGTTTGTCTTGTATAGTGACAATCATGCATTGCAGTTTGTAACTCAACATGAGAGGTTGAATCAGAAACATGTCAAATGGGTTGAGTATATGCAGAATTTCACTTTTGTGATTAAACATATTTCTGGTACTGCTAACAACGTTGTTGATGCTTTGAGCAGAAAGTGTTTGTTGTTGCAGGAGTTCAGAGTCAAAACGTTAGGTTTTGATGATCTCAGGGACATGTACGCAGATGATCAAGATTTCAAGGAGGCGTATGAAGCAGCTGAGAATCCAATTCTCAGAGACAGAAGCCAATGGGTAGAATACATGATTCAGGAGGGATTATTGTTTAAAGGTAATCAACTGTGTATTCTGAAATGCTCCATGAGGGAGAACTTACTAAAGGAGAAACATAGTGGAGGATTGGTAGGACACTTTGGTCATGACAAGACGTTCACAAAGTTGAGCGAGTCATATTTTTGGCCAAGAATGTGAGAAGACGTCAGAAGATTCATGGACAGATGCAGGATTTGCCAGCATTCGAAGGGAAGGAAGCAGAATGCAGGATTTTATCAACCATTACCCATACCAGAGAGGCCGTGGGATGCAATCAACATGGATTTTGTATTGGGGTTGCCAAGGACACAAAGAGGTTTTGATTCAATCTTTGTGGTGGTATATAGATTTTCCAAAATGGCACACTTCATTCCATGTCAGAAGACTAGTGACGCAACTCACATTGCGAATCTGTTTTTCAAAGAAGTCATTCGACTTCATGGGTTGCCAAAGAGTATAGTTTATGATCGAGATACAAAGATCATAGGGAATTTTTGGAGGACCTTATGGAAGAGGCTGGGAACTAGCTTGTCATTTAGTTCGGCTTATCATCCTCAGATGGATGGACAGACAGAAGTAGTAAACAGAAGTTTGGGAGACTTGTTGAGAAGCTTGGTGACAGAACACCATATCTAGTGGGACAACATACTACCACAGGTAGAGTTTGCTTATAACAATTCGGTTAATAGGAGCACAGGGAAAAGTCCAGTTCAGATTGTCTACGGCATGCAGCCGAGAGGAATTTATGAACTGAGGGATTCAGAACAGACTGCGACTAGGAGCGCTAGTGTAGAAGATTTCGCAGAGGCGATGAAAGAACTTCACATCTAGGTGAAGCAACGATTGCAGAGTTCAAGTCAGGAATATAAACGCAGAGCAGATCAACACAAGAGACAACTTTAGTTTGAGGTTGGTGACTTGATTCTGGCACATTTGAGGAAAGAAAGGTTCCCAAGAGGAACATATAATAAACTGAAGATGAAGAAAATCGAGCCATGCAGGGTCTTGAAGAAAATTGGGGCGAATGCTTATGAGATTGAATTACCCGATGGGATCGGAATTTCTCCGATATTCTATATCTCGGATTTGTACCCATATAAGGCTGAAGAAATAGGAATAGGAGATGATCAGCCAGTGATCCAGTGGACAACGCAGATGCCAGTTGCAGATAAGCCACAGATGGAACACATACTGGATAAAAGAGTAAGTAAGAAGACCAGGCGAAAGCAATACTTTGAGTATCTGGTCAAATGGAAGGACCATCCAGTTGAATATGTCAGCTGGGAGACTGAAGCAAAGATCCAGAAGCATGGACAGACTGTGCACGAGCTCATGGATAGGAGCCCATGAAATTTTTCAAGCCAGGGAGTATGATGCAGGAGCATCGCCAACATCAAGCGAGCCAGCGTGGAAGCAACCGACAGCTGGACAAGTGCCAGCACAAATTTTGAAATCACCTTGAAGTTGATGCGCCATCTTAAATGAAGTCATTAAGAAGGAGCACACTTGTATAATGTAAACCGGACCTTGAGCAATTCGCTCTCGTCCTTAGTAGGTAGAAGGCATTTATGGTAGTTAATGCAGGTAGATAGAATTGAATGTGTAGATTAGACAGCTTTAGAGCACAAGAGGAAAACGAGATATAGACACCCTCACTGGTATCATTGTAATGTTTGGATAAGGAAGAGTAAGAGCATGCAGAGAGCTGTGTAAGAACACCCATGTACAGATATTTGGATTAATAGAAAGAGGTTGATTCAAATTCATGGTTTTGTGTTTGTTCTCTATGTATTGACATTGAATGATATGCTCATGAATGTTTGCTTCCTGTTATACATTTTCTTTATATGCTGTGTATATGATTTCATGTTTGAGTTTGAAGTCTGAAAGGAAGTAGGAATGAGTTTCAATTGTTTCTCTATCTGAGCAAGAGTTCCTGCAAGGAGTGCAGTCGAAGTTATCTGCAAGGAGTGCGTTGACAAAGGGATCCGGTAGTTTAGCTTTTGTTCTCATTTCCGCAAAAGTGCAGTTGGGCACAGGAGCCATGCAAGGGGTGCACAGGCCAGGTGAAGTCTCAGGGTTGCGAACCTGGGGGAGGAATCCAGGGACTACTACTACAGGTGTGCACAGGGTCAAAGAAATTCAACACTTGGAAGTGTCTGAAGGTTGCCGCAAGGAGTACGCGTAAGAGTCTTCTCTAAGACTCGGAGTATAAGGAAGCTCGAGAAGGATAAGGCCTTCGAAAAACTGTTGAAGGGCAGTGCAGAGAAGTTGTACCAGGAATAATTAAGAAGGCGTCGCAAGTTTTTCACGCGCATGGAAAAGTTTTTACCGAGGAATACTTGGTTCATTTCGCAGAAATCATCAAGAAAGATGGACGGACAAAATTCTCTGAGGAGGATTCGTGAAATCCCGTGGGCCATCAGATCTCACGGAAGAGAAAGTGAGTTACTGTGAGTAATTTAGGAGGCTCTAAGCTCAGGTGGGGTAGGACCGTAGATCCGAGCCACAAGGGCCATTGGATTTACACGTGGTTGGTCATATCGGGGATTCATAGTTGGAAGTTCCTTGAACTTCACAACAGGAATCACAAAATTGTGAAACGCGATATCCCGAAGCTAAGTGGATTTGTGTGGGCCACAGCGGAGTCGGCAAGTGGACATGTGGCATGCCGTTTTGAAGATTCATTGGGTAAAGTCCCGAAACATATGCATTAGGATTCGTGATACTGCGAAGTCCGAAATGCCGATGAAGTGAAGCAGCGTTGAAAGTCAAAGTTCGTGCGTGTATCGGAGTTTCGGAAAATCGGGATTCGGGAGTCAGAGAACCGAGTTGTTTTACATCGCAATCGTCGAATTCGCGATAGGGAAAATCCCGAGAGCATAAGGGGAAGATCAGCGTTGACTATTGTCGTGTTTCAGGGATTCAAGAGACCAATGCTCGACCACTGACCTCGCGAAGCTGCGAAGTCCGATCTCCCAAGTGTAAGAGGGGATCCCACGAGAGTCACTGTGGGTTTCTATTTCCCGATAGGGAAATAGAAGAGCCATTCCGAAGCTCTTCGGTCCAACGTTAAAGAAGAAGATCCTGTGAGCACGCGGACCTTCCGACCTGCAGGTTGTGGAGAGGCTCGCAACCTCTCCACAACCTGTAGGTCAGAAGGTCCGCGTGCTCACAGTATCTTCTTCTTTAACGTTGGCCCGAAGAGCTTCAGAATGGCTCTTCTATTTCCCTATCGGGAAATCTGCACCCACAGTGACTCTCCTGGGATCCCCTCTTACACTTGGGAGATCGGACTTCGTGGCTTCGCGAGATTAGTGGTCGAGCATTGGTCTCTCGAGTCCCAAAAACCCAACAAAAGTCAACGCTGATCTTCCCCTTCTACTTTCGGGATTTTCCTTATCGCGAATTCGTCGATCGTGATGTAAAACAACTCGGTTCTCTGACTCCTGAATCCCGATTTGCCAAAACTCCGATACACGTGCGAACTTTGACTTTCAATGCTGCTTCACTTCATCGGTATTTCGGATTTCGCAGTATTGTGAATCCTAATGCAAATGTTTCGAGAATTTACCCCATGAATCTTCAAAACGACGTGCCACATGTCCACTTGCTGACTCCACTATGGCCCACACAAATCCACTTAGCTTCGGAATATCGCATTTCACAATTTTTCGATTCCTGTTGCCAAGTTCACGGAACTTCCAACTACGAATCCTTGATATGACCAACCACGTGTAAATCTGATGGCCCTTGTGGCTCAGATCTACGGTCCTGCCCCTCCTGAGCTTAGAACCTCCTGAATTACTCACGATAACTCACTTGCTCTTCCATGAGATCTGATGGCTCACGGGATTTCGTGAATCCTCCTCAGAGAATTATGTCCGTCCGTCTTTCTTGATGTTTTCTGTGAAATGAACCAAGTATTCCTCCATAAAAAATTGTCCACGTGCGTGC
>ML810362.1:23807-53632 GCA_009831015.1 Picea engelmannii
CTTACTCCACAAAGCGTCTTCCCGTGAGGGCTTTCACCATAAGGGGACCACTTTGGAGTTCATCCATATTTACTTCTTACCAACCATGACAAAACAATAATGAGTCATATTTACATCAAACACTATTGGGTCCATTACCCAAAACTTTGTGCTACAGGTCTTTCTTCAAGGGTTGACATCAATGACAACCAACCTTAATCATATTTGGGAGGATACTTTCAGTCAAGGAGCTATTGAATGCAAAAGGATCAACACCAAACGTGGAAGTTCAAGGTAGAGTTACTAGATCCTTTTATCCTTGTGTTTTAAGAATGAATGTGGGGTCTATGCTAGGATAATAGTAAAAAGTAGGAGACTTTAGATGGTCATTTTTGCATGCATTACAAAACCCTTAGTGCTAGTCCATAGGGGGTTTTCCCACCCACAATAGAATTGGCGACCGTACTGGGGAAGATCTCTAGGGTTTATGGGGATACTTTTTGGGTGTTTTAAATTGGTTTGATGACCGTTTTTCTAAGTTTTTGCAAGAGTCTAAGTTTGTAGGGATTCTAGTCTTCCATACCAGTACTCCCTGCTTAGATTGCCAGACTATTTTTTCTTTTTGAGGAAGTCACAGAAGTATATGTGTCTTGTACAAGGATTGAGTGTGTATATACGTGCCCTACCTTTGGACATCCCGCGTACATACATTGGCTGTTGAAGTGTCAGTAGTGTGTCCGTGTCCAGAAAATCTTTTTTAAAGAAGAGGCATTCATCCTCTCCCCTGTCAGAAGTCATACTTCTCAGGGGTTTTCTTGATCCATTCCCGGTCTCTGTTGTTGCAGTCTGTAGCTTAGGTATGAAATCATATTATCTTTTCTTTATAAAAAAAATTCTTACATCTTCTTTATCAAAGTAAGTTCCCGTGTCTTTAAGGGATTCTGGTTTTCAATACCAATACTCCCTGCCTGGTTTGTTGGACTCTTAGTTTTCCTTTTTATTTTTTTTTGAGAAGTTACAGAGGTGTACGCAACCTGTAGTGGGCCTGGAGGCATACATACACGCCCTACCTTTGGGAAACCCGCATACATACAGTGGTTGCTGAAGTAACAGTTGTGTGCCTGTGTCAAGGAATTAAAAAAAAAAAAAAAAAGAGGCAGTCATCCTCTTCCCTGAATGAATCCATATTTCTCAGGGGTTTTCTTGATCTAGCCCTGGTCTTTGTTGTTACAGTCTTGTAAGCCTAGGTTTGATGTCAGTTTTCTTGTCTTGTTTTTGAGATTTTGTAAGTTTCTGTGTCTTTAAGGGATTCTGGTATTCCATACCAGTACTCCCTACCTTGATGCCTGGTTGTTATTTTTCTTTTAGAAAACCCTACAGAGGTGTACGCGGCCTGTAGTTAGCCTGCATGTGTACATACACACCCTGCCTTTAGACATCCCACGTACATATGTTGGCTACTGAAGTGAGAGTAGCGTACCTGTATTGGGAAAATCTTTATTAAAGAAGAGGCAGTCATCCTCTTCCCTGAATAATTTCATATTTTTTAGGGATTTTCTTGATCTAGTCCTGGTCTCTGTTTGTTACTGTCTTTGGCCTAGGTTTGATAGCAGCTATCTTTTTTTAACTTATTTTTTAGCTTGAAAACTTAAGAAAAATGAGTATTTTGAAAAACATTCCCCCTCATGGGGGCCATGAATCATATATTCATTAGTTTCTTTTAGAATCTTTTTCTATTTCTTCTTTGATTGGAAGAAAATATAAAAAAAAAAACTTAGCTTTTTAGGTCTCTTTCTTTCTTGGCATTTGCTTTGCATTGTTATTTGAAAAAGAAAACGAAATTAGCATAGCCTTGTGTTTTCTTCTAATTTTAAAAGCATTTCAAAAGAAAAATAATACTTCTTTGCTAGTATTCTTGTAAGTTTCATCTCTTCTTTTTTTTGCAAGAGTCTTAACAACATCAGTTGCACTACCACACCTTTTGAGTAAATCAAGCCTTAAAAAGAACGCTAATTAAAAATAACTAGACTTTTATGTTTGTAGGGTCAACCAACTAGTTTAGGGTTAGGGCCTTGAATTAGGTTGGAGAGGAAACTCTTCAATGTTGTTAAATCAAACATACGAGTCTGAGTTAGGGAGTGTATAAGTCTAGTAATGTGGAATTTATCCAGGACCCCCCTCTAACACAGGGGCTAAACACGAGGTCGCGTGCGAAAAGGTAGTGGAGATAACCCCTCCAAATTTAGACCAAGCGTAGTGGAGAACGCATATAGAGGTCTTATCTTGGGATTTTGTTGATCGCATTTGCCACAGATATTTGTGGGTCTCGAATCCGTTCAAGGTCCTCAGTCATCTTCCAAAACACTTACTTTCGATACCCTTGATAAGTTTCGGGCTTGATACCTTGCTCATGGCGGTCTACCCGATTGTCGACTGTACCCGCCTGGTGATTGTTCACGCACTGGCAACCTAGTTGCCTTTATTTTAGGGACTTACATAGGTGACTGCAGGGGTATACTATGTTACCTAGGGAAGACATCGGGCCACGCTTTTCAAATTATACCTAGAGGTTGCTTTCGTATTCGATTTTCACTTGCACCGGTAAGTTGCTCTAGTGTTGGTTGGTGTAACTGTTCTTCCAACTAGTTAGTTGTTTATTTGATTTGCCTTTAGGAGTTTTTCTAGTGTGTGGTACGTGCTCCCTAGTTTTCCATATTGATTTAGTTAGTCATTACTTTGGGTCTTTGACCTATGGTGGTATACCACCCACTCTGTCGGTCGTGAGGACTTTTCGTTCTTCCACTTAGAAACATGGAGCCACCTCTTTTCAGGTGTTGTTTTGATAACAATGGTTCTTCAGAATCAGTGTGAGACTTTTACGGATTTGAACGATCCCGCAAGGGGAGAACCTGTGCATAATATCTTCATGGATAAAGTTCCCGATGATTCCAACCAAGGAACCCCTTCACAAGGGGATTCTTTTTCTTTTCCCTTCTTCGAAAACGTTGGTGTCTTTTTTATGGCCACTTTGTACATTCCTGGGTTGAATGTGGGATTATCAATTTGGTTGGGTACCATTCCAAATGTCCCAAATGCTCTTGACACTTCCCAGTTAAGCGCTTTATCTCATGGGCATAATGTTTATGTTCCTTCGTCAACAAAGTCTTCCCCTCCTCCTTCTCCCACATCTGGTGAAAGTATAGTTACTAGTAACCAAAAGTCTAAATGAAGTAGAAAGAGGAAGAATAGGAAGAAGAAATCACCAACCTCTATGAGTCATGTTGGAGATAGGTCAACAACCTCTGCAATTCATGCTAGAGGCAAGCACCCACCCTCTGCAAGTAATGTTGGAGATGTGCAACCAGCCACTGCTAGTCATGATGGGGGCATTGATTCTGTTGAGAAACCTAGATGGATAGGATGTAATCCTAAGTTTCCTTGTAATATTTGCAAGGGAGATCACCTTACTCATCTATGCTCTGGCATTCCAGAGGAACAAAGATTGTGGTCCCTGTCTGCAAGCTCTTCTGATTCTGAGTCTTCTAAGGTTTCCTCACAGTCTATTCATCCATTGGTTGAGAAGGTGGTCTTGCTGATGCAGTCATCAGATGATCCCACTCCTCTTTTGGGGGGTGAGGTGCCTTTATACCTTGTAGTATCTCATCCTATTCAACGACTAGTTGAGAAAGTGGTCATGTTGATACAGTCATCGGTTGATCCCACTCCTCTTTTGGGGGGTGAGGTGCCTTTAGACCTTTTAGTCTCTCATCCTATTCATCCATTGGTTGAGAAAGTGGTCATGTCGATACAATCATCGACTGATCCCACTCCTCTTTGGGGGGTGAGGTGCCTTTAAACCTTGTAGTTTCTCAACCTATTCAACCATTGGTTGAGAAAGTGGTCATGTCGATGCAGTCATCGACTAATCCCACTCCTCTTTTGAGGGGTGAGGTGCCTTTAGACCATGTAGTATCATAGCCTATGCAGTCATTGGTTGAGAAAGTGGTCACGCCGTCACGATCTTCGACTGATCCCACTCTTTTCTTGGAGAGTGTCGAGTCTACCAAAGTGGTCACATCGTTGCAATATTCGAATGATCCCACTCTTCTCTTGAAGAGTGTCGAATCTACCAAATTGGTCATGTCGATGCCATCTTTGGCTAATCCCACTCTCTTGGGGAGTGAAGTGTCTACCGACTATGTTTTTAGCATTTCTAGTTTCATACTTTCATAACAAGGGGGCATTCCACTCGCTCGGAGCACACCCCCTCCAATCCCTAGGATGGTTTCCTTTGATTGGAATGACCTTGTTCAGCCTTGTCTTCCTTCTTCTGCACCTTTTCAAATAAGGGTTGAAGTTAATTCAACAAACATCTATCAATGTATCGTGGATGAAGGAGCCTTTGCAAGTATTTTATCCTCCTCGGTTTGGAAAATATTGGGATCTCTCAAGCTTGTATCTGCTTCGCATGAGATGTTAGATTTTAACAAACATCCTAGTGAATATTTGGGGGTTCTTCTTCAGTTGCATATATCGTTAGGTGGGAAGACTATTCTTGTTGATGTTATAGTGGTGCAAGGCTCATTAGATTTCAATATGCTTCTCGGGCATGATTATGTATATGTTGTGAATGTTGTGGTGTCTACGCTCTTACAGGTGATGAATTTCCCTCACAATTGAAGCATTGTCACTATCAACCAGCTGGAATCTGAAAATCACCATCCTAATTCGACGTTAGTTCAGGCTACCCTTTTATATGTTCCTAGTGTTTGTGTAGACTCTACCTCACCACGGGTTAATTATGTGGCGTCTTATCCTCGATGTTCAATTGCTTCTGAGAAGGAACCTGTGCAATCATGTTTGCCTTATCAAGAATTGGTCTCAACAATTGATCCATTGGTTTATCCAGTAGGGGCTATTGGATCATGTTGTCATTTATGCAAATGGTTTGATTATTTGGGAGATTGTTGGATCATATGTCATTGATGTAAATGGTTTGATTGATTGATGTCAAGTAATTTATTGATTGATGATTGATGAACAATGTATATGTATTGTCCTTGATGAGAATGATAGATGTCAAAGTGGAAACTAGTTGATAAAGATGGATCATTGATATGATGCATAGATGAAGATGGATCAATGAATTTTCATTGATACATGATGATGCATAGTTTATTTGATGAAAAGATGACTCATTATTGTCTTATCATGATTGATAAGGTGCACAAATGGATTAACTCCAAAGTGGTCCCCTTATGGTGAAAGACCTCACTGGAAGACGCTTTGCGGATTGAGTTATCCTAGAAGAATGGTTGGAGGACCCATGCTTGTATGTGGAATAATGAGGTGAATATCAATGAAGTTGTTGGTGAAACTATCCTAGATGGATAGTTCTTTTCATGCCATTTTCGGTGGTATGTGGAATGTCACATAACTCCTCACGGTTTGAGAGTTATGGCCTTGTGAAGTTGGACGATCCCCATATGAAGGCTTTAAGCCCCCAAGGTCAAAGAAGTCAAAGTTATTGAAAAGAAGAAATCATTATTTAAATGATAAAGTAAAGTGACAAAGTCAAGGTGGATTATTTGAATAATAAAAAGAAGTGAAAAAATCAAGAAGGAATATTTAAATGATAAAGTATTGGAGAACTTTCTATTCATGGAAAGTGGATAACCCTAAAATAAGGAAAATAGGTTAAATAACCTAGAAATGGGCTAAGTGACCTAGAAGATGAAAGTATAAATAAGAAGCTAGGATCTCTTGTGAAATGCACATTTGGTGAGAATCCCTTTTGTGGATCAATGGAGAGCTTCTTGTGAATATCTTTTGGAGTATTGATGGAGAGCTTCTTGAGAATTATTAGTGTGGATCTCTTGAGCATGATTGAATATCTATTCTGAGGAAGAGAGCGAGAGGAGGATCTCATGGATGCATCAAAGTTTAGTCAATGTCGGAGATCTTGACGACAAAATTCTCGAAACTTCAGAAACCCTAGTTTTTTATGCATACGCGGGCTGTCTGTGCTTAGGGTGAGTATGCATTAAGGTATACGGGAGATGTCTGAAGACAGGGACCATATGGTGGATAAAATGGTGAAGACTTGTGTTTGAGTTGGTGCCAAGCTCTTGGATGAAGAGGCAGGTTCCATATCTTCATTGTATGGCCTCAGATCTATCACTGAGACACTGGTATGATTACATTATTGTCTTTATGAATATTATTGTTTGATGTGATGGGAATGCTTAGGGCATTCTTGGTATGGCTTCTATGATGTGGTTTAGTGTGGTTGATGGAGTCATCAGTACTCTTGTGATTCAGTGGTGACATGATTGCTATGGTATACTAGATGCTTATACATGTTTGAGATAGCATTCATATTGATCTATTGTGGAACATGAGCAAGCTATTGGAGAGCTTGGAGATGTTGTGACTGGTTATGGGTTAGTTTGGACAGTGGAAGACAGAAGAGAAAGTGATTGTAGGTTGCATAGGATCTGAGCACTTGAATAAAATCAAAATCCTAGTTTCTTAGAAGCATACACATGTTGCATTATACACTGGCTGGGTGCACACGCAGGCTTTAGTGAGCCAGGGCATGTACACATGCGAGCTGCACTACTGACAGGTCGCGTACCTGTTGACAGATTGATATCTGTTGAGGATTGTTGCCTTATCTCATTTGGTGCTGAGGGTGTAAGTTGAGTCTTGCATTATAGAGATGGTTCTCTTGTAGATTTGTACTCTATTCAGTTGTTGCTGATAAACCCTGGATTGTTGTCCATAATAAAATGAAAAATTGTACATACATATTGTGTTCTTTATGTTCCTTGTGGTGATGACTTGTTGATGATATATTGTTGATATATGTTGCTAATATATGTTCACATCTAACTGGTTGTAAATGATAGCAATGGGTAATGAATAAATGTTGAATGTTAACTAAGAAGTTTTTGTAAAGAGGAAAGTTTTGGGAAAAAGAGCCCCACACTCATTCACCCCCCCTTTAAGTGTGGTAGGTGTGTCCAACAGGGGCATGAGAGCCCTTTCTTCCCCCTCTTGGTCCAAGTGATCTTGAGTCTCCTTCTGAGTTTGATCTTGTTGTTTGTAGATCCTCGAGACCTTGTTCTTGTGATTCTTCATTGATAGACTCCACCAGTCCTGGACGGAGCCTCCATCGTCATATGGAATATGGTCAGTTTACTTCACCCTTTGGAACTGTCGACCCTCTCTTGCGTGATTTCTTGGATTTTGAATTTCCTTTAGATGAGGCTATCCTTGAAGCCTTGACTACATATTCTATACTGTGGGAGGACTTACACCGTGGTTTGTGTTTTCTTCTCTTTTAGGAGACTTTCCAAGTTGACTATCGAAGAGACTCTTGGTTTGATCCTAGCAGTGGGCTCTACCTGAACCAGTTTCATACATGATTCGTAGCCCCACGGGCCTTCGTTTAAGCCCTTTTTGAGACCCTCCAAAAATGAAAATATTTCTGAGTGATCTTGTTTCCCTTCATGCTCGCTAAACTGAAATTTGAAGGCACGTCTATCCAGCGGTAGTTTACCCCTTTTTAGGTCTGGATGGTCAACTGTATAAACAAAGGTATACTCTAGGAGCCTCAGTTCTCTAGAAGAGTATTCTTAGGTATAATTTTAACCCTTTTTCGAGCATGAGGGACTAAATTTATGAAAAAGAAACCCCCACGAAGTTCATAGTTAAGCTCTTTTCAGACTCCCTAAAATTGAAAAGATTGTCGAGTGAGTTTGTTCCTTCACACTCGTTAAAATGGTCCAGAAGAACATCCCATATGGAGTCCATAGTTAATCTCCTTCCAGACTCCTTAAAAGTGAAAAGATTGTTGAGTGATCATGTCTTTATCACACTCGTTAAAATGGTTTTGAATGGATGTCTTTTCGGTGCTAGTTTACCCCTTTTTCGAACTCACTAGACTACCTTCGAAAAAGGTACCCCAGTGGAGTCTCCTTTTACATTTTTTCAGACTCTCTAAAAATGAAAAACCACCGAGCTTACCTTATTTGGGCTCATTAAAATTACATCAAAGGATGTTATCATTGTGTCTTGTTAATCGCATTTTCATTCCTACATCTTTGGCCTAATTCCGACTCCATGTTGCCCCCAACTGAACCATTTGAAGCATGCCTTATATGCAAGCCTTGTAGCACTTTTGCCTCTGCATCTTGACACCTTGACCCATGGAGGGATTTTCCCGAGTGTCCTTTTCCTGCATATGTTTTCTTTCTCTGAACATTAGTGTGTTCCTTGTGCTTGGAACTAGTATGTTAGTGACACTCATTCCTCCTTTGTAACGTATCATTCTTTTATTCTTTTTCAAGCTTCCCAAAAAATTATTGAAAAAGACAAAAAAATCAAATATACCCCAAAAAGAGGAAGGGAAAATTATTTTCTTTTTTGGCAAGCACAATGAGTCGCCCTTGGACAAAGCACATCCTTCCGTTTGTTCATCAAGATCAGGGAAATAATGTGACCTTAGGAAGTTTTTCTCGCTACATAGAGTTGTGTCGTCCTCCATTTGGTTATTCTTCCAAACATATGGAGAGTTTGCATTGCCTCCTACATTGTGAACTTATGTCAATACCATCCTTCTTGAGTCTCATCATTTGTCATGTTGTTGTCCAAGGGAATTTTTTACCAAGATTGAGTCAACCCTTCTGCAGTTTGTCTCTTGACCTCATGCCCAACCATCCCAAAAGCCCAATCAAGTCTTTGTTCGAAATCAATGAAGCCCTAAGCCTGATCATCAAGATCCTCTAGTCTGTTCCTGATGAGTCGTCGAAGACCTCTGGGTAGTGAAGTCGTACACCCATACTACACTCCTACCTGAGTTATGAAGATTTTGAATTTGTTTCTTGAGCTCTGAAGGCCTCATCTCTAGCCATCAGGCATCATTTGCTTCTTGAATATGGATACTCTACATGTATGTATTTTTTATTTCGAGATGCAGATCCGCTGTGCATTTCTCATGACTACACTTTATATATTTATATGACATGGATCTACAGTGTATTTGCTTGGCAACCATGATTTTATTTCATTCTGAGCATGGATATGCCTGCCTTGGTGAGACAATTGTTATTTTGTAGATGGCACCTCCTGAACTCTGGTCCTTGGGCTCACTCGCTTCATATGTTGGTGAAGATTGGTAATGTATTTTGGCCATCAAATGCTCTTCTGACCTCACACATTAGGGGGCATCTTTTATAACCCTAATTTTCACCTGACATGCATAACTGGCATTAGGCCATCTCACTTGCCATTTTTTCCAAGCCACCATTGAAAAACGTTTCTAAAAGGACATCCTTTTGAAGGCATGCGTGCCTTGCACCACTGTTGCCCGTGTATATACACTAGCTAACCCATTATAGCCCGCGTATACTGACAAAAGCACAAAAAATAGAAAATTGTAGACGAAATACAGATTTCTAGGTAATTGCCTGAATCGTTTGACCACCCATAGCCAGTCACTCAACCAGATAACTACCCTCTTCTAGCCTACAAAAGAAGAGGTAGGGGTCCCATTTGAAAAAGGAGAAAATAATAGCAAAGAAACTCTGCCCTTTTTTGTATTCCCCTTGCCCCAATCTTGTTGCAACCATTTTGTGAGGATACGCATATGTGGAAGCAGTTGGTGCACAGTTGAAGAGGATCCCAGGACCAGGTTCGAGGAGCAGTGACCAATATCACCATTGTAAGTTACATTTTTGAGGTTAATAAGAAAGAATTACTTTTCCCGTCCTGCCATATGAGGTGTTCAATATCTAGTTTTGATTATATTTAAATAGAACCTCTAACCCACTAATTCATATATAAGATGCATGTTTGGAGTTATTTGTTTGTCTATTTATGAATGTAGGTTGTCTTTGGGAGGAGAATTTCAGTCAAGGAGCTATCAAACGCAAAAGGATCAACACCTAACACGGAAGTTCAAGGTAGAGTTACCGGATCCTTTTATCCTTGTGTTTTATGCATGAATGTGGGGTCTATGCTGGAATAATAGTAAAAAGTAGGAGACTTTAGATGGTCATTTATACATGCATTATAGAACCCTTAGTGCTAGTCCATAGGGTGTTTTCCCACCCACAACAATAGACTGATAGGTCCCTCGGGTCCTGGGGGAAACCACCCAATCATCGCAGCTCTAACTACAGCTGCTTTGTGGATCAGGGTCCATGACTCTGTCAGTATCCCAATACACGTCTCCAGGATCCCCTCATCCTAGATCCACACCCACATCCCCTCGGGAACTCCCTGTAGAACCGCCTCTAATTGGTGGCGGAAATCATCAAACTCTCCCGCGGCCTCGGCCGAAGGAGCATGTGACGACCTTGCACTGAGGTCATCATAACAACGTCTCTTGGTTGCTCTATCATCATCACGAGCCTCACCCCAACATCCTCTCGATGTCACCTCTCCCCTGCTCGCGGCTCTCCCCGTGATGGTCTCACAGGCCCCTGGTGGGCTGGCGCTCTGATCAGCTCGACCTCTCGTCCACACGGTCCCACATTTACACAAACAAACACATGATAACATCAACATCCATACAAATATCAACCATTTGCTATACTATCGAAACAAATAAAAAACCAACAATAATAACATCATACCTCGGCGGTCGAATACCTCTCCCGGGGGTAATATCATCTTGGGGTCATCACGAAAATCTATCCCACTGTATGGAAACTACAATATGATCTATGGCATCTGATGCCACACCTATGTAGCCTCGATCATGAAGTAATGGCCACCCTCCCCACCCCCATGATGGACCAAAATCATCGCCCACTATCATAGTCATGGCTCTCGCACTCCCGGTGGGTCTAACAAAACTCTCGAGCGCAACATAGGCACCCTCTCTAGAAACCAAGACACCAGAATAGATCCAAAAGAAAAATCCCCTGAGTCAGCCACTCGACATTTGGTGAGTTGTCCCACCATCTTAGCATGCAACATCAAGCCCCAGGCAAAATGCTCACCCCCTAGTGTCCATTGCATGATCCTTAGCTGGCCGCCACTAATACATTGAGTCGTGAGCGGCCCATAAACTCTCACAATCATCGTTGCCACGAAACGATGTACCAGGGCATCCATCACCCCAATCCTCACCACTGACCCGGACATAAATTCCTCTCCCAAAAAATATGTCCAGGCAAGGGTAGCCAACTGCCCCTCTCCAACTATCACCGGCTCAGCCGGTAGCAAGGTTCCCTGAAATGGGAGCCCAGTCAGAAAATAGAAATCCTCCTCAATAGAGAATTCCAAGTGCTCCCCACGCACAATAAAACACTGCAACTCCGGACTCCACATTGAAATCAGGAATTGCAGCAGATACTCATGTGCCCTCACTAGTGAGCACTCAAAAAAATTCAGCAGCCCACAGGCCGCCAAAGCACCACGAACCGTCGGCTCCTCATCCCTCATGACCTCCCTCAGTCATGCCCAGTCCCTCTCTCTCCAATGGATTGGCATCTTCACAAATGATCACCTGCATCCACATATAAATTACTCGATCAACCATCACAACTCATCAAAACACCAAACAATCTCCCAAAAACTTTTTTTATCACCCTCAGCTTTGCCTCAAAGGTGCAACTGTTATCCCCACAGGCATGCACTCATGTGCACCTGTTCACCCACAGGCATGCATGTATGTGCACCTGTTCAGCTCACAGGTGTGCATCAAATGCACACCTTTTCACTACACAGTTGTGCACTTATGCGCAATTGTCAGAAACACAGCTGCGCACATATGCGCGGCTGCGCTTCGAACAGACGCGCATCCCATGCATGCCTGTTTTCCCAAATTGAGTGCCCCCATGCGCGACTGTTCCCATTACAGCTGCTCACTTGTGTGCGGGTCGCCATTGATTGCCCGCGCATTTGGGGGCGCCCACTCCCAAAAACCCACCGTATGTCCATCCATACGGTCCTACCCAAAAATTGACACCTAACTACTGTACAGTAGGATGCGACCACTAACCTGACTCTCACACCTCCCGGATCGACTTCCTCGCACTCCTGGAATCTCTGAATCTTCTCTAGAATCTCCTCTCCAATCACTATAGCAGCAGGTACAAATAAGGTGGCAATGTGGGCCCTACAACTATATATAGGCCCTTTTTTCCAAAACTTCCATACTCCCTTCCGGGAGATCCGGACATCCGTTTTTTGATCCATCTTTAGCCACGGGATCAGGATCCCACTGCCTACACAGCCATACTTTTCGGGTCACCATCCATCCCCGACCCTCAGGCAACCATTTTCCCATACCCCGTTTAGGTATGCATGCTCATGTTCAAAGTTATCAAATAACTATTTTATGTTCGTTATCTTCAAATATTGTTCACGTCGGGTATTTGGTTTTAATGTGTGCAGGTACTTGGACCTCACAAATCCATGCAACCCTTGCAGGTATATGCTCAACACTAGCATGTAGTCATTCTCTTTGAATATCAACTGCATCTTCCAGTTCCACCCTCCAACATTTGCCTATAGGACACCCCCATCCGGCTCTGCAGTACTCTCACCTCTGCTGCATTTTTAGTACTATCACCCGGTAGCACTCTTCCCCACATGAGTTGTCCCATTCTAAGTTCCCCTTGACCCTTCGACACTCATGCTGCTTTCACCCCCTAGGGATGGGAGTCCCAATAGTCTTACACATGTTCGAGAATAAGCCACATACTTCTTCTCCTCATATTGCTAGCCTGACCCATGGACTCCCAGGATATTTATTCACAATTCTCATTGGACTGCACCCTCGCAGTATCATTAGCCCCCCATTTCATCCAACATCAGTTTTCCCATATGTGAATTCACCTTCATTCATTTCCCTCATACAGAGACCCACCCATGGGGCCCCTCACCCTCCACCAGTTCCTTACACAACTTGCACCCTCATAGGCCAAGCCATCTTGCACTGGGGCACTCGTTTCTATATTTATACACTCATCCCCAATTATTTATTTATTTGGCAATTGTACAAAGCCTTTGTTTCCAGCATTTACATAGCTTTTTGTCGTCACCTCTGGCGACCTTCTTCTTTTTTGAAAACGAAACCCATGTCTCTCTTGGTTGGGGAATCCATTATCTTCTACTCTTGTTGAAATCATCCATAAACCCCGAGTATCCCACAGGCCTCCTCCCTCTACTCTCTGAGTTTGTTCACTTTGTCCTGCCTCTAGCACACCTTATCCCCTGTCTAGTTGTCCCCCTGACACTTGACCTAGTTATACGATTGCTACCACTTCACATATATCCCCAACCAAGGTTAGTCTTGATTCTCCACCCATATTGACTTCATCCATGTACCTCCTCAGTCTCTGATCTCATCCAGTGAATTTCCTAAAGCCCTTGGCTTCTTGGGGTTGCGTCTCCCTTTTTTCGACATCAACACAGTTTCCAAAAGGGTGACAATATCTTGACTCTCATTACCTTTACAATGAGGAGTCTTGGATGACACAGGGAGGAACCATCATTACTCCCTGCTGTCATTGACCCCCATAACATTCGACTTCAACAATTTTTCATGTTATGGTGGGTCTTACTTTGAGACTATTGCAATTGTTTTTATATTTTTCGAAGACCTCTAAAATTTGTTGGGCCATCAATGCCCGCCAAATCCTTGATACTTCCTACAAGTGTCATTGGTTACTTTTCAAAGTATTGTTCCTCATCAGAATTGTCCTCTGCTCTTATCAACACTCCCCCGAGGGTGCATCACTCATCTTCACCAACATACCACTTCAGCTACTATCTTACACATGTTTGGAGTTACATGACATGAGCACGGGGCATGCCCACCTCGTTTGTACACAATTTATTTTTCACACCTTGAGAAAGGTTGGGTCCCACAGGTTCCCTTCTCCCTCCAATGGGTCGCTCTTGATACTCTCACTATTTCTCTTTCTTACAATGGCACTCTCAGTAGAAGAAAAATTGATGAATTTTGGCTATACGTATGCTCCTAACCTCATCCATCAGGGGGCATCTGTTATCACTGAAATTTCATTCGCAAATGGTTACATGAATCCAACATCTTCAAACGGCTATTAGTTCACCCATGGACCGAAACTAACCGAAAATCATTTCCAAAAGGTCCAAAACTATACAACACGTTATAAAATCAGGATGCACTATGACTATACAGGGAGCGCACGCACATGCACCATCAAGAAATGCAAGAAAAGCGCACATGCACACGATGAGTGACTGTGGATGCTAAAATCTGCGCACACCTGAGAACGGTGCATTTATGATGTTGGTCAGACTCCCACCCACTTCTGGTTCATCTTTCAAGTCGATTTGACATCCAAATTTTGGATGAATCTGGCTGGGTGGCTGGTCAAAGACCTAAAGGTGCCCTAAACAACCTCTTGTTCACACTAAAAGCTAGTTTCATAATACCTCAAAGTTGTGATATAAAAAGAGGCCATGGGTGCACTACATCTTCAAGAAATTCATTTGTAAGGTTATGTTGTTTCTATTCTCTTGGGGAATCCTCTTTTCTCATCAAGAGCATACTAGCACCATTCCATTTGAGCTATTCACGTCACCCTTTGAGTGAATTAGCTTGGGATTATTTCACCATTTCTTTCAAGTTTTTAAGTTGTAATAAGAGTTCAATCTTGGGGGTCCAAGAGCCGTCCCTTGGAGGAAGAAGGGACCCAAAGTCTCCCTTTCTCCTTGGTGTTTTCTTTTCACTAATACAATCCTTTCCATTGGTGACATGAGTCTTGTTTGTTTCTTGTTCTTATGTCCTTATGCACTATAGTTTAATTGTTTTTATCTTTCCTAGTTTAATTCTTAGCTTAGTATTTTATGATTTATTCTTCTAACCCTTTCCTTTACTGCTATCTTTCTTAGCTAACCCAACTAATCTTGTAAGCACCTCTATTTTTCTCATTTAGGTGACAAAAGAGGTGCAACAACAGCCTCAGGAATTCCTAGTGCCCAAGAAATGAAGGACGAGCCAGACAAAAACAAAGCAGATGAACGAGGGGACAACTAAGACAGGGACCCAGAAGGGGAAGAAGAATAATACGTAGCTAGCCCAAGAACAACAGAAACAGGATGAGTCAGCACAGGGGATTACACCAAGTCCCAATCCATAAGAACCAGGCCTGACTAAGAGACCAACGAATTAGACGGGGGGCATGCGCAAGAAGATGAAGGAGCGGAGAACACCTGTAGATTACACGATCATGAAGGATGATGCAGAGATGATAGCCCAAGTGGTTTAGGATCGTACATATGAATATTTTGAGAATGTTTTATGCCACAGGGACAAAATTCAATAGGATATGGAAGACATGCGACAGTTCCTCAAGTAGATCGGGGAAGCGTAGGAAGTAGGCAACAACATAGGAGCAGGGCCGTCAACATTCCAGACAGGAGAATAACCTAAAGCAAGGGAGCGACATACAGTTCACACAATACCGCAACCGAGTGCAACATTCCACATTACACCCAACATGTTGCACATGGACGAGATCATGGGGAAAACACCCCTAAAATACTTAGCTCAACTCCAACTGGTATTACTGAGGATACCATCTAAAGCTCTACACAAATCATAGGTTAGTGTTACCCAAGAGGTACAGTCTCATGCACGCAAAGACTTAGCTGAATTACAATAGGCAACGGAGAAGCAGGACACACTAGAATTTCTATATGAGCAGACTAAGATTGAGACCCAAGAGGAGAGGGAGTGCGTGAATGGATTGGAACAAAAAGTGGTCAGAACTTATGATAAGATTCCAAAAACCGCGCAGAGGGATGCACTCTCAGCAGCAGAGAAGATTGATCAGATTGCGCAGGCAATCGATCAATATCATAAGGAGATCAAGAATCTCCTTGAAGAGCTCACACCAACCACTCCACTAGAGGTAAGGGAGAAAAATAAGAAGGAGGAAACATAACAACTACAGGAGATAGATTGACAGGTCAGCATAGCAGTCGACTTGTTCTAGAATGCAACACAGCTTTGGATGAAGCTAGAAGAGGATCAAAAAATCTAGCAGTGGGACAAGGAAGAAGAAAGGATAAGTGAAGTTATCTAGGACCTCAAGCAGAGATAGAAGACAATATCCATCATGGAGCACGTCAAAGGGGTGCAGGATATGAAGAAACTACAGGCAGAACTCACCACTGTGCAAACAATGAAAAAGGAGCATTAGTCTCAAATGGAACTTCAAGAGCAAGTATCAGAAGTCATTGCACATGCATAGGAAGCCAAGACACATATAGCACAGACCCAGGCAGAGTATGCAGGATTGATCGGTGACGCAACTGTAGTCCAGGCAGTAAAAGCACTCAAGGAAAAGACCGTGCAGGCTCAAACACAAGCAACAAAGCTCAAGGATAAGTTCCAGGTGATCACCAGGGAGATCAACGAAGTGCACAAAGGTTATGTGGCTCGAGAGAAGCCACATGTCAGTGTTGTGGGGCTGTTGGAAGCAAGCCAAAGAAGAAAGCAAGGAGATTTTGGGAAAGAAGGATGCACGAGGAAAGCGACAGCTGGAAGGAAGAACAACATGCACGCATGCATGGAAGACCTAATGATGTTAGGGTTATGGTTTTTGCAATGTATTGTAATGGTAGAAGAGCCAGAAATGTATAAATATAGATAACTAGGTCTCATAGAGGGAGAGGCTAGTTATTAGTTGTTGATAGAAGCTAGGTGATATTTTGTTGTATGACCTAATTTTGTAAGTTGTTGAGCTAGAGAGGACTGAGGAGGGTAGATCTTGAGGGTTAGATCGTAGGTTGAGGAGCCCGGTGCCATCTATTCCACCTCACAATAGATCTTAACCTGACTGCAAAGAGTTGTAAAGCGTGCGACACTGTAGGGACAGAACGACTATAATAAAAGAGCTAAGAGCCAAATCTTTGTGGACGTAGCCCAGGGGGTCAACCACAATAACATCTGTGTTATGTGATTGAATGCATGTATTTCTTTATTGTCTTCAATAGATATTGATATGCTAAATGAACGAGTTGTTATATTTCTTGCTTAATCATAAATGATATTGCAATACGTTAATAAGTTACATTAGAAACTGCAACATACAATTCTCAGATATCCCACTCAATCCTAGGCTACAAGCACATGAGTATTGTAGTCACCCATTAAGACTATCTCAGGTGAGACAGCGTAGTGCACCATGTGCACTGTGTTGCCTTATGGTTCACTAGGAAAGCCGATAGTTTTAGAGGATTTGTTGGAACCTTGAACAGACATGAACCCTAGGTCACTCAACACAAACTCAAAAAGGATATATAAGGAAGGATAACCAACACCTGCAATAAACCATTCTTGATGTTGTTGATCAGGGATCCGAAAATCGAGTCTACCCATCACATCCTTAAACCTCTTATAGAAATCCCATACCGAATTGTTTTGCAAATGTTTAATCTCCTCCAGTTCTATGATGTATTGTGACTCCGAATTTGGATTCTTGAACTCTTTCAACAATGCTTGCCTTATCTCTGCCAAAGTCTTGGCATGTCCTGCAGGCATGATACTCTGCAGCTTCATATACCATACTAGCACACAAACTCTAAATGTTGTCGCTAATTGTTCAATATTCACAGCCTCATACTATACGTTCTTAGCGTAGCAAATCATTTCGAAGAAAAATAGTTGTTGTTATGGGTCCTCTGACCCCACTCCCTAGAATTCAGGCAGTCTAAGGTTGTTTTCTACCCCTACCATGTTTCTTTGTGTAGTCCCTCCTCTTGGTAACACTAGATGAATATGATTATGACTCTGACTTTGTGCACTACTTCCACTATTCTGAGTGTTACTACTTTGTCCTCCCTTGCTAACTACAATATCTTTTGGCAAGTCTTCAACTATTATCTCTAATTATGGTGATGCACATGGGGTCATGGATTCGACACAAGACCCAGTCTGAGTAGGACTTAATGGTTTTTCTATTACTGGACTCGACTAGAACTCCTCTTCTTCTCCCCCCATATATGGTGTATCCACAATTCAGACTATTGCGTAAGATTCTCTCCCCTCTTGCTCACTATGTGACTCTCCTTTCCCAGCCCCAGTATTTCGCCTCTTGTACCTCCTTCCTTCGCGCAATACTCCAAACTCATATTTTTCCTCTATTATACCCTCTTCTTCCATCCTCAATCCCTTCCTTACGTATTCATCGCTTCATTCATTCTCTCCTATTCTCAAACTATCCTCTTTTCATCCCCTGGTTCCCTGAGACGAACAAAGTTCACTCACACAAGAATTATCCAAAATACTTGGAATATAACATAATAATACATGAAGGAATAATGTATAAAATATGAATAGATGAGATAACATTATTACAGATGAGAATGAGGGCTCACTTATATACCCATGCAGGGGTGCCCTTAACTAATAGTCATGTCCTTTGAGACATGTCCTTTCATTATTAATAATTATTATTTATTAATTATCATTTAATTATTATGTTATTAATATCTATTTTATATGTATATTTATGTTCATAACATTGCCTTCCCCTTAAAAATGATTTGTCCTCAAAACATAATCATTGGAAGGCTTCCCTTTTAACTTTTTTTCTGGCACACGATGTCTTCTCAAATCTTATGTGCTTGTAGTTGCGACTCTCGACGAAACAAGATGATATAACCTTCGAATTATCAAACTAATGTGTTGCATATTTTGGGAAGTGATCCATCCCAAATCTACTTTCATTGGAATTGTTTGATGATGGATTGTTCCAAGTTGTTGATTTTGTCTTCGTTCTTTTTTAGTGTGGCATTTTATTTGTTGGTAAGAAGAACATTGTTTATTTACCTCTTCTCCTAGTCATTGGTCATAATGACTCTTGTGATTTGGATGACGATAAGGCATACTAATATATTGTGACTTTTCCTTGGAATCATATTATTTTTATGCTTGTAGTGATTTTTCCACGTAAGCATTATTTTGAATTTGAACATCAATTGACTTTGTATTGGTTCCTTTTTCTACTGTCGAAATTTGAATGTCGGATAATTTCTCTATTGGACCAGTCATTGTTTCCTTGTCGATTAATGATGTTTTGCGATCTAGATATTCTTGTAAAGACTTCTTATCATTCTTGAGCTCTTTAATATGAGTTAATAAATCTTTATTATGTCGTCTTAATCGTAAAAGTTCTTCCTTATTTTTTGACCTATTGTCTTTTTCTGATTCTAGATTCTCCTTTCTTTCATCCTTTAAGATTTTAATTTGTTCATATAACTTTTGGTTAAGGTTCCTTAGGTATTAGATTTATTTCTCCTTTTCATTTGATTTCTCCTTGAGGCCTTGATTTTCTTGTTCTGAATTTGTATTCCCTTGATCCTTGTCTTTTAACTTTTTGATTTTAACCAATAAATTTTGATTATGATTTTTTAATCGTAATATTTCTTCATCTCGTTCTAGTAAGTCTTGGTCCATTTTTTGTCTTTCGATCTTCAGTTCTTCATTTTGTGCAATGAGTTCCTGAATATGCTCTTTGAAGTAACGATTATCTTTCTCTATTAACCCATTAAAATATTTTTCCTTCTCAATTTCAAACTGTAATTTTTTATTGCTCACTTTTTAATGTCCTAGTTCTCCTTTCAATATTCGTGATTGTATTTCTGAATTATCTTGATATTCTTCCATAATAAATGATTTTCCACAAATCAAACAAAAAAAAAATTAGATTACTCAATATATGTCTCCTTTTTAATTCCAAATAAAATAACCGTGTCTTCAATTTATAACTCTTTATTAAATATCCTCCTCCTTTAATATTTTCCTTTATAATCCCTTTTTATAGAATTTCTCNATATATATATATATATATATATATATATATATATATATATATATATATATATATATATATATATATATATATAATTTTTTGATTTTTATATCTTTTATAATATAACACCTTATAGACTTTAACCTTATAACTTTCTCTTAAATTTTTAAAAATGCTTCAAACTTTATGAATTTTTTTTTAAAGGTTATAAAAACACTTCAAACTTTATAACTTTTTTAAAAGTTATAAAAACACTTCAAACTTTATAACTTTCTTTTAAATGTTCAACACAAAAGGGAATATTTCTTTTTTCACTCTTTTAACTTAGTAATTTAATAAAAATTACTTTAATATTCTCTTCACAATTTCTAAATACTCTTATCCTTTAAAATTTAACTTTTCCCACTCTTATATAATCTTTACTTATAGAATTAAACTTGTTTTTTCTCTTCACTTAATCCTCTTCTTTATAGACTTAATATGTTGACTTATGCAATTAACTTCGAAATTTCTCGTTAATAAAATATGACTTATATCTCATAATGAACGGTATCCACTTAATATTTAAGCTCACTTCTAATATTCCTTTTATTTTCCCACTACATTTTTTTTTGTTATAAAGTATTTTTGATACAATTTTCTCTTTAGGTAAATAAATTTAATGTCAACGGTAGTGGCTTAATTTAAGTTCCCTTTTTCCAATATGAATCCTTGTTAAAAATCCAATTAGATATTTGATAGGTTGTTTTTAATAGTTGCTATGTTTCAAGGAACAAATTGAAACTATTCGGCACGAATTCTTTATGAATTAGACAATGATATCGACAAAAGGAAGATGTTAATTCGACAGTTCTTATGATCAGTAATGAAGATAATAATGTTTTTGTTATTTCATTCTGTCTAGAAACAGCAGTGCCCGCAGAATGTATGTGTTTTTTCCTCTGATTTGACACTCAATACACTCGATCCATGAAATGTTGGTGACTTACACTCGATCCATGAAATGTTGGTGACTTCACAGAAATCTGGGCTAAATTGTTTGGTCGGTTGGTGACTCGGGCAGACCCACATACAATTAGTGACAACGTTCTATGCTAATTTATGATAGATTCAAACAAAAACCAATGCCAATGATTCCTTTACGATGACTAACTTCCACGATAACAACTTGTTTCTTTGTTAATTTGTGATATCTGGTTTGAACTGGCACAGTTTCATTTTCCTTATTCCAAGATTTTCGTTGTACTCCTTGCTAGGTATACTCTGATGCAGCCTCCTTGCAGGGTCACAACTGACTAGTGAACTACAACTGTTATTTTACCTTTGATTTAATGGCTGCAAATTTGGTCTTCTGCGCTTTCCTCGATCTTGCAGCGGAATATATTTTCTTTTCCAAAGGAATTTTATTTTTCAAATTTGCAATGAACAGATTTTTTTTTATTATTATTTGTTTCCTTGGAGCTATGGTAGAACCAACAATTCCTTCTACACTCTGTTTGGATGATTCACAGTGATAAAGGCAACATATTTTTTTTTAATAATTTTTTTTCACTTTCCTGAATTTTGGATTTCTTGGATTTGCAGCATAAATTTCTTCAATTTCTTACTTCGCAGTGTAGTACTCTTCCTCACAAATCTATGTTATTCTCTTTGAATTTGTAGAAAATCGATAAATTCAAAAATGTAAGTGGCCAGGAGCCTGATTTGTGGTCAAATACCAGATATGTGGCTAAAAGCCTGATTTGATCAAAGATCAAGAATAATCAGAGAAAATCTGAATGAAGTATGGTTGGCCAAAAACCGGTTCAGACAAGGTCTAATAAAGACACTGGCCAAAGGTCGGGATCATAAAAACGAAGCTCTGATACCAAATGAGACGAACAAAGTTCGTTCACACAAGAATTATCCAAAATACTTGGAATATAACATAATAATCCATGAACGAATAATGTATAAAATATGAATAGATGAGATAAGATGATTATGAATGAGAATGAGGGCTCACATACATACCCATGCAGGGGTGCCCTTAACCAATAGTCATGTCCTTTGAGACATGTCCTTTCATTATTAATAATTATTATTTATTAATTATCATTTAATTATTATGTTATTAATATCTATTTTATATGTATATTTATGTTCATAACATTCCCCTATGTGCACGATCCCCTTTAGCAGTCGGATTGCATTTCCATCATGCACTTGTCACAAAACAACATATTTATCCATGTACCCAATGATTTCATGAACCTTTCATGCAGACCCTTGAAAAAGTCCATTTTTGCAACATTGTATGATTGGGTAGAATCTATTGCAAATTCTGTAATATATCCTCCTTGTATTTATTAAACCAGAAATCAACTGCACGAGTAGTCAAGTTACTTACGAAATTCAGTTGTCTTACCAAATCAGGATTTTAATTCCTCGGCGCTACATTTTTGTACCTTACAATATTCTCCACTAATATTTCTAGCCACTCAGTCAAAATAATTGGAAACTCACCAAAGAAAATTTCATGCAGTTTTGTATACACATACCTTTGCATCCATTGCTTGTCACTCATATGAGGATTCATGGTCTCTTGTCGAGCAAACTCTTGTTCCTTCCTTTCCAACTATTTTGAGATCTCCTTCTTATTCGGCCTCCAAAACACTCTCTTTAATCACAAATTACAGGTCTTGGTAACGAAGCCATTTGTTGGCGTTGCATGCGGTTTGTAAGACCCTAGGTTTGAGCTATCATTAACCAACAAAATCCACCAAATATTGTCTCTTTTGTCATCACCTACTTGCCTAGATGAAGTCTCACACAAGGTATCTTTGTTGGTTTTGTGCACGGTTTGTAAGACCCTACATTCAAGTTATCTTTAACCAACAAAACCCACCAGACACCGGCCCTTTCAGCATCACATACTTATGTATATGAAGTCTCACCTGAGGTATCTATTGGGATTGTGAGAACCAGGTTTTTGTAGTAGTGAGGGAATGGGAGGTGACAATTATGTTCATTCTATTACACATCAAAAATACTCACTTTGATAGTGTCACAAGTGTCGTCATTACGAAGGTCACAAGTGTCGCATTTTTCTCACAAGGTCGCAAGTGTCGCATGTTGCTCACAAGTGTTGCAAGTGTCAAAGAAAGAATGCTGCCATGATGCCTATGTTGTGCCTATAAATACATGAGAAGGACACTTAAAACACCTCAAAAATTTGATTTGGAAGAGGAGAAATGAGTCAGCAGGCTTACAAACCTTTTTCCATCTGAAAGCACCTCAAAAACTGAGTTTTTAGAGGGGAGCGCTCCCCTATACCTCTTCTGGGAGCATCGGCGCTCCCCCTTACACTATCTGGGAGCGTTATAAAGCTCCTCTAGCCCTTTTGAGGGAGCTCTATGGATTTTGGAAGCATTGGCGCACCCCTAAAGCCTACTAGGGAGTTCTACAACGCTCTGATGGCCCTTTTGAGGGAGCGCTACCTATTCTGGGTAGTAGTTAAGTTGTTGAGATGAATAGGGGAAGGATCCTTTCATTCTTGGAAGGAAGTTGGATTTGAATCCCTAGTCTAGCCATGATCTTAGGGAAGATCCTCAACTGAATGAGGCAAATCCTCAACTTCCCCAAGTATATCTCAAGTGGTTAAAGCCTCTCCAAGGCTATATAATCAAGCTTTCTAATGGTGAAAGAGGACTGGAAAGGGAGAATCACACCAAACTTATGATCTCATAAGTGGTGCTGTAACAAAGATATTTTGGAAGAAAGAGACCTATGATCTCATAGGGATCAATCAATGAAGCTATCATCATTTGGATCGTGGATCTTTTGAGCAAGGGGTAGAAAAGGAGGACTTGGCGAAACTACTGCAATTCATCTATGGCTGTAAGCAATTTTTTGTCCTCATTAATATAATTTGCTTGGCCTGTTTCTTTCTAATTTGTGTTCAATATCACATGAATTTGTCTCTTTAGTAGATATATCTATTTTGGACTAATATTGATAGAGTAGGAAGTGGTCGTACTATTGTTTGTCTACAGGGCTCATCGAGGAGCAAAAGATTGGAGCTCAACTCGGAGCGTGCAGGGACAAACGTCGATAAAAAGGTACTTCTATTCTCCTTCCTCCTCATGCATTAGTTTGTATAGATTTGAAAGGAAGTCAGTGTCCACGTTAAGCACTTTCTGTCTTAGAGTTAAGGGTCTAGCTCTTTGAGGCAATCTACCTATCCACAGGGAGATTTTCCTACAACACATCCTTCCTTATAATTTATGTGCATGCAATTCTATCCTTGTTCTTTATTAACCACTTAGTGATTTCATATTCATACCATCATTAGATTCTAGTTCACCACATAACCTTTTATTGTAACAATCGTGATTATTGCGCAATGATTATACATACCACGGGTCTAATATAACAAGAATAAAATAGATTCCATGAACATTCACATAACAGACATTTGACATAACTTTTAACATGGTTCACCCAACTCTGGGCTACGTCCACAATGATTGGCTTATTTATTATGTGGTTATCAATAGCTTCTGGCTTGTGCACTGTGCTTACAAAGATATGGTATACTTATATTTCTTCCCTCCTCGCTTAGCCACTCTACAGTGCAAGCCTCTCTCTCTCTACATCATATCTTACATTCAAGCATGGATTCCTCTCTTTTATAGACTCTCTTATCACTCTTCTTACATGTAAGAACTTTTGACATCTTGGGACATGCTCCACAAGGATGCTCAAGAATAATCACATAAAGGAACCAAATAAAACACAACCAGAGAACCCCTATTCTCCCAACCCTTTACATATTTATATAGATTATTTAGGGCTTAATACCCTATTCCATTGCATTACAACTTCAGTTCAGTGGTTGTTTAGTTGCTTTCTCTTTCTTTTCCATCTGCATGTTGTTTTTTCACTTTAAATGGTTGTTCTTTCCTAATTTTGCGCATACTTCCTTATTTATCCTGTCGAGTTGTCATCCTTCCTTTTCACCTGCTTTCTTCTCCTCATTTATTCTCTTCTCCTCCTTTTTTCTTCTTTATTCTCTCTCACTACACATTTACTTCTGGATGCACCTCTATTGTTAACTATCATCCTGGATGTGCCTCAGTTGCACACTCACTCATCTTCCTTCTTCTCATAGGCACCTTTTTTGTGCACTTAGTCCATATTTAGGATTTTAACCAAAATTACATCCCAAAACATTATTGTCCAACACCAATCCTAGGGAGATCTTACTGATTATTTAGTGAGATCCCTCTAAGCAAAAATCCAATAATAAATTGGAGAATCCATTGGGGACGAATTCTTATCTAGTTGAGCCTATTTTCCTACCTTTTCCTTTGGTTGTTGTGATTTCATTTGATTTTTCTTCCATTCAGTCATCACAGGGCCTAGATCTAGTAGATCTGATAGATCTGATCCAGATTTGGAAGATCTACAATAGATCCACCTTTTTTGAAAAGAAGCAGACCCTCACTTGTTTCATAATAGGTGTCCTGTAAGGCCCTCACTGGTTGCATAATAGGTTTCCCACAAGGCCCTCACCGATTTATAGGCATGTGCCCCATGAGGACCCTTGTAGGGTCCACAAAAAAGGGCATGTAGGGTGCAAAAAAAGTCCATTTTTTGCGAAATTGCTTATAGGTTTTTTGTTGTGAAGCCTAGGGTCCCTATTATTAGAGAAGAAAACCTTTAGAACTTATTTTTGCAAGGGATTTTTCATCATTCTTGGGATGACATGAAAAAGAAAATATTTTTTTTGTGTGTGTGATCATCCCTTGTGAAGCATTTTAGGACCTCTTTTCATAATTGCACTTGTGAACTTTGAGGTCTTAAATTGTATTTTTGGGTGATTGATAGTTGCATTTGGTTGAGTTTCCTTTTGCAACTAGGTTTTACATTGTTAATATCCATTGTTTGTGAGTTTTGGGTTGATATCCTATGTACACATTGGAGTGTGCCAAGGGGATTCACTACCAATATCACACTACCCTTTGCTTGCTAATTTTATAGTTTTCCTTTTACATTTGTCTTTCTTTCTTAGAAAAAGAATTGTTACATTTCAATTGGAACAACATCATAAATACAAACAAAAAAAATGTTGCATGCTAGGTTTTCTTTTGAAGCATTAGTGTACAAGTGCATTAGAATCATTGTTTGGTTTCAAATATAATTTGTTTGTTGGTTGTTTGGTGTGTGTGAGGTCTTATTTCTAAAATTTGCAAAGAAAAAAAAAATCTCTCTCCCTCCCATAGCTAGAGTTTATCAAAGTGAAAAACTTGCATTATCATATTCCATTACTTGGTTGGGTCAAGAGTCATCACATCATTAAAGTTTCATTCATTACCTTTGGACCTAAGAAACAACCCCTAAAAAGAAGCACTTAATATAAAATCAATTAGACATTTTTCTTTTGATAGTAAATCAATATAAGATAGCTTTATGGCCTTGGAATGAGATTGGAGAGTAAAATCTTCAAGGAAAAAAAATTAAACCTAGAAGTCATTAAAGAGCATTAAAGTCCATTCTTGTAATAAGTGTGTCAAGAGCCTTCTCTAAAACAGGATTTAAGCATGAGGTTACATCCGGGAAAGTAGGGATATTACTCCTCTCTACTTGTTTTGGTGTTTGTGGTACCGCTTCCATCGTTATGTATACGGGGGTTTTGTTGGTTAACACCTTCATAGGATCAGACCTAGTTACCCTACCCTTACATGTGGTTGGACTTACAACTAGTCACCTGGCCATTGATTGTTAGGTGGTAACCTTAATGACATTTCCTAGGGAGCTATAGAGGTGACTGCCTGTGGGATGTTCATGTGGTACTTGGGGAAGAAGTTCCTTCACAATATCATTTTCCCCGGAGGGTTTTCACTTTAATAAAGAGTACTTACACAGGTCAGGGTTATTTCATGTTGATCATCATAACTACTCCTCACACCTTCGCTATCTAATCTTGTGGGGGACTTGACCCCACCCCCATAGGGTTGGTTTTTGGAAGGTCCCTGAGCCAATTGATTTGCTTATTGTTTTCCTATATTTGATTAGGGTTTTTCTCTTTGATTCTGAGTCTAGGTCAGCCATAGGTTGATTTATGTTTGTTAGTAACAAAGTTTATTCACCGTGGTTGAATTACCGCGTCAATCTCGTCAATTACGAGGAATTGAGCCTATTACAAAGGTGCAACTACCTCGACAGAGGTGCAACATAAGTGGAAAAGACTTAAAAGGGTCTTATTTTGCTTTGACAAGACCAGTTTGGTTGAAGTAGATGTGGTAGACGAACATCCTCCACCAAATTTCAATCCACCTCTAATTGAGCCAGACGCCCCTTTACTTGTCCAAGTAAGGGAAATTTTCAATGAGACTTTCTTTTTGTTTAGTCATCCTCCCACAATGTCTAGACCCAATATGTTTTCTATTGTATTTGAGCCTACAAGCCCATCCCCAAGTGGGTTAGGGGGGAATTCCCCGGGGGCATCCCAATAGTTTCCTCATTGCCACCCCTTGGCTCCATTGGACCTACATCGCCCACACCTTTTTTTTTTTTCAGTTCATCAATCTAAGGGATGTCAATTGTGTCATCATCTCCATCCATTAGTATACCTTTCATACCTACACCCATCCCTTCCAAATCAATGCCCACTACTAGATTATTTTCCAGTAAGGGGTTGAGCTTTGGTTTCAGCATGGGAAGTGGAAATCCTTCCACCTCCGCCAATCCAATGAGCATCCCAGCATCATCAAGTGTAGGTGTACCTTTTGTATGGAGTATTCCTAGTGGTTTTGGGGCTATCCCTAGTCATATTGGGGGAAGTAGTACATATGGAGGTTTTAACTTTCCTTGGGTTAGCACACTTTTCCTTGGGGGAACATCCCTTGGGGGTAATTTTTCATCGTGGGGAGGTTTTCATTTTGTGTCCACATCTGGTCCTAGGGGTTTTTCCCCTCAGACTAACTTTGGAAACATATTTCCTGGAGGGTCCACTTTTCCACTTGGAGGCATTTTTGGTTCTGGGAGTAATCATGCTCCTACAAGTGCCACCATCCCAATTGGAACTCACTCTTTAGGATATCCCCACCCCTCCAATAGTGCCAACATAGGGGAATTCAAGGTCCATCTAGGAAAATAGAGACTTCACCTCACTCCCAGTCTTCATTTGCATCGTTTCCTATCCTCGCAACGCCAGATTTACCAGATTTTTCACGGTTCAAAAATGACCTTGTTTCTCATGACCCATTGTGGTCGACAATGCCATACAAGCTATCATAAGATATTCCAAATTTCAATGGAAATATGGGGGAGGAACCCTCTACACACATCATCACTTACCACTTGTGGTGTTCATCCAAATCGTTAATGGATGATAGTGTGATGTTGTGTCTTTTCCAGAGACCCTTGACCGAAGCAGTCCCAAAATGGTAAAATGAACTTAAAGGTGGTTCTTTTATAAGCTTCAATGACCTATATATGGCATTTTTAACTCACTGCCAATTGGTTGTTCGGTACGAGATAGGAACACAACTCTTGACTTCGCTGCATCAAGACAATGCCACTCACATCTCTAATCATATACATGAGTGGAAAAGATGGTGTAGGATGATTAAGACTCATATTTTGGAAAAGGTCCTTATGGAATGGTTTACCAAATCCCTCTTACCACCCATTCCTAGGGATGTAGATATGGTCAAGGAGGCCACCGAGGAGTAAGCCATTTTGTGTGCCCAACACTTGGACTTGATCTATTCTCAGTCGGGTACTCTATATGACATCATACCAAATGCTCCTTACCCATCAATTGATCCACAAAAACCCAACCTAGGACCACATTCCAATGGTGTGGTTGGTTTTGTTTCACATGCATCTGTGAACCATTTATCTTATCAGATGGGTCAAATTTCCATTAAGTCTCAACCGTTAATTTTTGACACTAATGCTCAAATTGTTGTGATCCCTTCTCAAACATCCGAGGTGAATTTGGTGCATTCCACGCAACTGAATAATCCTTAGCAACCTAGAGTTAATAAAAACAAGAACAAGAAGCATAATTCCAATAATGAGAAAGGGACTTCCTCCACCCAAAACATCCAAGAGGGAGGCACTAAGGAGAAAAGGAAGAGTTGATTTCCTTGCACGATTTGTGGGGACCATCCTACTCACCATTTTCCTTGGAAGGATGAGATACATCAATTTTTGGCACAACAATGGACCCCCCAACAGCCTCTTGTATTAACCCATACTTTCCCCATTCAACCTTAGAATATGGTTGCCACAAATCCTTCCCCTCCGCAAGGGTGCATGGTAGGTACCCCTCACCAAGAGGGGTCTTCCATGAACCCTTTTTTGTTTATGTGTGACCACATGGTCAACTTGCAGAATCGAAACAAGAACTATGACATTCCCAAGCCTTCCCATGCTTGCTCAGAAGAAACATCTTCTTCCTATCCGAGTGGTCTTCTTTAAATAGAGAAGCCATATTTTGATGCACTTCTTTGCCCCCCGAAGGGAGTTCTTCGACGTACAACACATAATCCTAACACATGGGTTTCCCAAAACTATAGTATTGTGGAAGACTTAGCCCAGACATCTTTTTCCATGTCTGCACTTGAAGTTATCCAAATTTTCCCCATGAAACGGAAAGCCTTGCTCTCTGGCATAGGAGGGGTTGATCCCTCAGAGTCGAGCTTGATGACCTTTTATTCATCTCATGTAACTCATATGCTCTCCCATCAAGTAGCCTTCCAGATTAAAGTGTGAACGATGGGTAAAAAAATATTTCGAACAGTCGTTGATCAAGGAGCCTTCACTTGCATTATGTCTATTTATTTTTGGAAATCCATTGGCTTTCCTAATCTTAGCATGCCTGTGACATTATTGAAATATTTCAATGGACACATGTTTCAACCCCATGGAATAATCATTAGCTTACCCATCTAATTAGATGGTAAGACTGTCTATATTTATGTGGACGTTGTCGATGCACCTCTTGAGTATAATCTATTACCT
>ML810362.1:71576-104271 GCA_009831015.1 Picea engelmannii
CAAGAATCATGCAATTTCGCTACTTCAAATGCAAGGATGCCCCCAATCTAATACAAAGCAAGAAATTAAATCTTTTTGTTCCAAAAATTTCACTAAATTCAATAATGAACTTTCTTAAAACAAAGAAACCCAAACTAAAAGTTCTCTTTTAAAATGAACTATTCAGAAGAAATTTGATCTTTCCCTAAACAATTCTAAAGAAAACACATGCTTTGTAATTGAAATACACTCAAAGAAAGCGACTAATCCTTCAAAACCAAACAAAGCAAAGATGGTTATAAGCAACTCAAAGAATGTCAAGAAGATTGTAAACAGATCAATATAGGCTCCAAAAGTTCAATCCAGTTGATCAAAGCAAAACTGGGCACCAAAAAATAGGACATCCTAATTCCAAACACAAATTTCAAATGGGTTCGCAGCCTAGCTATAGGGTGCAGTGCGAACATTAGTGGAGTTCGCAGGCTAGACACAGGTAGGGTGCGAACATCTTGCACTGGATTACACAGTAGGGTGCGAACTCAGATGATTCTTGCAGGCCACTAAAGGGTACAGTGCGAGAATGTCTGTAAACACAAAATTTGGAAAAAGGACAAAAACTTTTGAGTGAACTTTTAAATCCAGAGAGTCTTGATGGATCTCCCACAGACTCAGAGACCAGAAAACAAGCAATCAAAACAAGGGAAACTAGACTAACTAGGAAAAAATTTGTTCCCCAGTGGAGTCGCCAATTTTGTTATTGGATAAATTCGTAAGTGCGGACACAAATCGATCTCCCTAGATCCACCTAGATCTAGAACAAAGCAGGACAGAATATGACTCTTTCCCTAGATTCTAACCATTGAATTAAATAGGAGGCAAGAACAAAGAACATACCTTATGATCGCTTCCTTTGGTATTTGTTATTCCCGCTTTGCTTCAGTCCTCTCGTACAGTCAAGACCAAAACAATACAAACCAACCGAAGTGAAGAAATCACAATCTATTCAACAGTTAATCTATGTATATGATCAAGGAGTTATACAATAAAGTGGAACTAGCTTTATGGGAAAGGGACATATTATTGTATCATATTGATGGAAAGTAAAGATTACAACTTGATCCTTGATGTCACAAACTTCCTTTCGATGGCCCTTGGCTCCGACACACACACTTGCTCACTTGTATGAAGAAAATCAATCACCTTTGATAAACTTGTTGGAGTTTCCTAGCTGCTGCAACTTTAGTCCTTCACACAATCTTTCACCAATTCTCCAATGAGTCTTGCTTCTGTTTGTTTGCTTGCTTTCTTACTTAACCTTTTCCATGAGAATTCCCTCAATATATAGGAGAGAATTAATTATTTACTTGGATAAGAATGATCCCAAAATATCAGGGAATCCAGTACTAGGATAACCATTCAAATGTCATCTCATCCTTCTAGAAGATTCCCTTCTAGAAGCATCGAGAATTCATCTTTTTCCCTTCTTTAGAAAGAGTTATTACCCTAGCAGTTCAACACAGTGCGAACTTCTCACACCATGGCTTAAGGCAGCCTGCGAGAATCATGCATTCTCGCAGGAAAATATACTAGCAGCCTGCGAACATTCCTCAAAAAAATGTGATTTCTGGAAAGAGATGAAGGTAACTTTTCTTAGGAGAAAGTTCTAATGAAGAGCCTGAGTACACCATCACCAATACATCATCATGACGACCAAAATCATGGGTAACACATGGAGAGTGCTTCGATGCCTCCTACATTGTTGCATTGTATTTTTATAACTCTCGTGTCTTGATTGTGTCGTGCTATATGTTCAAGGGACTTTTAAGCATGTGTCAACTATTTGTTGTTGTGTTTCCCTATTTCAGTTGTACTTTGTGATACTCTCACTTCACATCATCTATCAGTGTATGTTTTGTGTCAATTTATGGGGGATACATCAAGGCCCTTCTTCGACGGATCTCTTCCTATTGACTTCAATACATTATCTAGGAGAGGGATCTCAAAACCATCTAGTACCTTGGAGATTACAATCAATAGTGGAAGGTATCCTCATTTTCGACAGTGGGTTTACCTCATTAACTCCTGATCAATTGATTCTACAAGTGTTCTACACCAGCTCATATATTCACACGAGTGTCCCCTCGCATATGTTAACGGTATATATCAATGACCGGTAATCAAGCAGTTTCTACCATGCTTGACATCAACTCATCTATTCTTATTTTACAACATCCCCTCCCAAATTTCATTGGAGTATATCACTTGTATATGAAGATTTCGAGGGCACTCTCCTCAGTGCTCCTTATCTTCGTGACATCTATATGTTGTGTCATGGATCCACAGTGTATATGTTGGTGGATATGATTATGTTTCTGACATAGATACACATTGTATTTGCTAGTGGCTATGATTGAATTCATGACGTAGATCCACATTATATTGTCTTGTGGCTACGGTCTTATTGATTACATGGATCCACTATGTGTTCTTTCGTGGCCATGGTATTACATTTGATATCATGGATCTGCAATGTGTTCTTTGGCTTCCATGCTCATTCAGAGTCTGAGTATGTATACTTAATGGATTGGTATATATATTCTCTCATCCTTGGTGTTTGATTGTAGGATTTCTTTGGTTTCTAAAACTCCTTTGATCTCTCCTTGCACTGCTTCACATGGACATTATAGTAATGTATTTCTTCAATCCTCTCCTTTCTTGACCTCACACGTTATAGGGAATTTGTTATAGCCTTAATTTCCACCCTATAGGCCAGAGAGGAATCCATCATAATATCGAATCCATAATACATATTTTTCCCAAGTTTTGACCCTTTTTGGAGCATTTTTGGAGGCCCTTGTTGGACACTAGTGGCTCAACAAGCGAGGCACTATCATACTTCTATAAATCGAGGTGATAAGTGAGGTATGAGTGGGATATTCATGTCAAAGGCCTAGGAACTCACATCATTCGAGTCTCTAGTGGTCTCTAGAAGATCTAGAAGCCTCTCCCAAGCCTCCTCGAAGAGCTATATAACAAAGGCAAGGATTGGGAAAGAGGAAGGAATATTTGAAGAGCATTGTTATTTTGTCCAATTACAAAGGTATCCATCATCATAGCCAAGATTCGGTAAGCATAGCCTGACCAATGAGCTGCAAGGAGAGGCAAGGAGAAAGGAGGCTAAAAGAGGATGCATCTTCATCAAGTTGAGGTATGAATTCACATGTATCCTCTATGATTTATTAATAGATCATTTGGTTATCCCCTCATATAATTTGTATTCATTGAATGAATGATAGATCTGATTTACTGCTTTATAGATCTTATTAGAATTAGATTGGATCTAGGATTATAATCCTTAGTAGAGAAGAAGAGAAGGTTTTGCTTGTATTTTGTATATAGGAAGTAGGTTATAGAGCTTCAATCTGGTGTTTTAGGACTGCAAAAGACAGGAAATATGAAGAACGACCTCAAGAAAGGTATGCAAATATTCCCCACTCTCTAAGATGATTATGAATCTATGTGTGTAAGTCTAGATCTAGGAAATCCATAAGAAGTCTATCACTTTCCTATCTAGGATTGTTAGGCCAATTCTAGGGAGATGGTATTGATTATTCAGTGAGATCCATGTGAGAAAAAATCCCATAACAATAAGGAGAGGATATTGGTTGAATATTCTCTTTGTAATGTTCCCCAACCCAGTTGAAAAACATTACATGCAGAATACTCATAAAAATGAATTTTTTTCCATCTAATTAATGTCTTGTAGCTTTCAGCTACGAATTACACACACAGATTTAACTAATGTTTTTTGTTATTAATTATATGCATCTACAACATTCTAAATTAGAAATTAAATGAATATAAGTAACTTAGCACAACATCATATAATATTTCTCTTACACAAAGTTCATGCACAATAATTTAAACACATAAATTAACATTGTAACAAGATAAACCACTTATCTTTTAACAATAGTTGTGCAACCAGCTGCTTGGGACAAACATTACACCCAACCATAGACTTGTTGTTACAAATCACAATACAAATTCATCCTTGAGATGGGGCTAGCAATCCAAAAAATAGGGTGGTCTCTCACTATCCCCTCATAGCTATGAAATCCCACAACCCATTGGTCTTCTCCTACAGTTATCCCAATTTTCCACTAGCTCTCTTTCTCTCAACCTGCCCAACCCAAGGAATGTACCCCTTCACTGATCTTAGTCCTTCATACATCCCATTCATTTATTAGGGTCTCTCTAGCACAGGAAACCAAGAATCTCTCAGCTGGGAAACTCAATGGAAATCACTGCTAGGAAAAATACCAGCAACTAACAACAACACTTGTTGTTACAATGGAACTCACATAGGAGTTCACTCTTTAGGCATGACAACCTGTCTCTTTAGTATTCAAATCCAAAATGATCCAAAAATTCTCCAACATGCTTTAGAATTCACCCTCCATGGATGTTCTAAATCCATGCTCTCTACTTGTTTCTCATGCCTAAAAAATTGATTGTGTAAAACTGTTGTAGATGCCCATACAACTTTCTCCCTTTGGGCTTACTTTCTCGACTCACACACTTCTCCAAGCTGATTTTACTCATCCCCCATGCTCCCAATAACCATGGGATGTGAATTCTCACACCCACCCTCTTACATTCATTCAATGATTGGTTTTGGGAACATTCAATCAGAAAATAGAGTTTAATAAATAATGATAATAAAATTCAGGAATGTAGGTGGAATTAATAGACATGGGTAATTCCCCCTTGGACACCTCTTATACATTATCCTATACCCTCCCCTCTCTTGTGGAATAATTCATCCCCCATATTGTTCCATGTCCCCTTAGAAGTTGGCATCAAATTTCATTATTAACATTCAGAAATGCATTCGCATATACATCACTTTGGTCGTAGCCACACATTATATCTACATTAAGCATTAATTAAATTGGGGATTATAGTGGGGATGTTACACTCTTTGTTGGTTAATTCTTGAATTTTTTTATGTACTTATTTCATTTTTTAAAATAGATCTTCTATAAGAAAATGCATTGGGTAATGAATAACTAGAACAATATCTATGGAGTGTTTTACTTGACAATGTATTGGTAGTCTAGCTAGATCTTAGAACGCATCTTTATATCCTTTAATTATTCTATTGACTTGTTGATGCCAAAATCGAGAGTGTTGGTTAGTGGAGAGTTGACTAGTTGTTGTGAATTTTTTGGATTTATAAGGTTTATTCATCAACAACACAAATTTCTAAGCATGGTGGATCATCTTTCTTACTTTATTAGTTCAAACCAACAAGACTTTAAACTTGGATTGAAATTTAAGAATTTCATACCATTTTTTCTTGATATAGACAATCTCCATATGTGGTTAAGTATGATAATTGCAACATCTATCTCATGAGTATGGTTTTTAAAATAGTACATCAATCATTGAGAGCAGTGCTACATCACACAATACTTTATCCTTGAAAGGATTAATAAGGTAAGTTAGATTTCACTATGAAGTGATTCTAAGTTATTGTCCTTCTTTCATCCAACTAATGTAATAAGGTATTCAATGTGGAGTTATAATAAGACATGGTTTCTTCACAACGTATTCCGAGAAAAAGTTCTTTCAATTACCATTGTGTACCATCAAATGCAATGAATTGCCTTTCATCCATATATGTGTATGGAATAGTCTTTCCTCCTCATAAACCATAGTCAAGTTTGTAAGGGGTATCATAGTAGATGCAATCATAGTGGATGCTTTAGTGACAAATTACATCATAGATTTACCTATACCGCATTGTATATATGTTATATTATTTTCATGATTAGCACCATGCATTTTACATTGTGCCAAGGGGTTTGATAACGGAGCCCCCAAATTCTTTTTTTGGGTTGTTTTTGGTCCATTTTTTGCCAATGGTTTTTTCGACCCATTGTGTTGTAATTCTGATTAAAGAATATAATCCAAGTTTATGTATTAGGGTTTTTTTGATGACGCAGAGTCATATATATTTAATTGTAAAGGGTGATGTTTAAATACAATAAGAGTTATAGGTGTGGATCTAAACATTTGTTGGTTTTCCCGGTTAGGGATTTTGGGGTAAATGTTTTAGTATTATGTGTGAATGTTGTTGTTTTCTTTCTATTTTATAAATAATATGTGTGTGCATTGTTATATTGTAAAGGTTTAAAACCTACATTTGGTATCAGAGCAATTAATAGCTTCAGGGGGACACATTTGTTTCTAAGGGTTTGGTTATCTTAGGTCTATGATAAATCAAATTTCAGTGGGGGCTCTACAGTGGTGATTCTTGTGGTGAAAGAGAATGGAAATAAATTCTAAAATTGAGATCAAGAAATTTAATGGGAAAATATTTGAGCTTTGGAAGTTGCAGATGGAGGATATTTTGGTAGATAAATAAGAGTGGGTTGTTGTGGATATTGGTACTACACCTACATCTATGTCAATAGAATATTAGATGAAGTTAGATAGGAAGGAAAAGAGTACAATTGGTTGTTTCTTTCAAATCCAATGTTATTGAATGTCTTCGGAGAAGCTATAGCCAAGGTGTTATGTGATAAGTTAGGGGATTTGTATTAGTCTAGGTTCTTGGTAAATTAGATTTTCCTTCGAAATAAGTTGTAGTACCTCTTGAGGATGAATGATGGAGACTTGGTAACAGAGCATCTAAATGCATTCACTATTGTGGTAAGTCATTTTTTGTCTGTCGACATTAAAATTTCTAATGAATATAAGTGCATTAGTTTACTATGTTCCTTGCCATATTCATGGGATAGTTTGGTTGATAAATTAGGAGTAATGCAACCACACTAAAGCTTGATGATGTGGTTTCATCCTTGTTATCAAAAGAGTTGAGAAGGAAAACCATGGATAGTCAAAGCATGGATGCCTTATCTGTAAGAGTATGTTCCATGTATAGAAATAAAAATAATTTCTCAAATGGGAGATCTAAATCTAGAGGTAGATCTAAATATATAGGAAAATCCTGAAGGAAATGTTGGAAATGTGGTAAGACTAGGCATTACAAGAAGTATTGTAGTTCTAAAAGTGTTGAGACAGGGAAGGGATCTTATGATGTCCCTTCCACAAAAGGGAATACCTCCTCAAAGGAAGGATGGAATGTGTACTTGGATTATTCAAGAACACATGCATATCATGATGTATGGTTGATCGATTTGGGTGCTTATTTTCATATGAATCCCCATAGGGAGTGGTTTTGTGAATGTGAAAAGTATAATGGAGGTGACATTTTCTTATGGGATGAATCGACAACCATAAACAGAGGATGAGGAAAATTCAAGTGGATGCTCAAGGATGGAAGGATTATAACACTCCTAGGGTTTTTTCACATTCCAAAGATGGATATAAACTTGATATCTATAAGTAAGATGAGTGATGTAGGTGTACATATTGTGTTAAAAAAGGAAACCTGTAAAATGGTTTGAGGATTAGTGTTGTTGATCAGGGGAGTTCAGAATGGAAATCTATACAAGATGTTGGAAAGAACTATCAGTAATGGGTGTAATAGTTATGTTCTTCCTAAATGTGGAAATGAAGAAGATAAAACCCCTACCATCTCTAGATAAAATACAATGATATGGCATCAAATACTAGGACATATTAGAGAGAAGGGCCTTCGAGCACTACACAGTAAAAGTATGGTTGAAGGCATGTTTGATTGCACACTAGAGTTTTTTTAATTTCTATGAACATTTCATATATGGTAAACAAAATTGAGTAATATCTCATCTGGTGCTACAAGAGAAAAGAGAATATTAGAGTTAGTACATAGTGATGTGTATGGATGTTTGTTCCATCACTAGGTAAATATGTGTACTATGTTTTTTCATTGATGATTTCTCAAGGAATACTTGGATTTATTTCCTTCGAAAGAAATATGAGTTCTTTGGTGAATTTAAAGAGTTTAAAGCTCTTGTGGAGAAATAGACGGAGAAGAAAATAAAGGTGTTGAGACAAATAATGGTGGAGAGTTTTTTGGGAACAAATTTGAGGAATTGTATAAGAAGTGCAGTATATAAAGGCAGAAGATGACTCCATACACACCTCATTAGAATGGGGTTACAAAAAGGATGAATAATAAGTTAATGGAAAAATCAAAGAGCATGCTCAGTGATGTTGGGTTAGAAAAATAATTTTGGGTAGAGGTAGTGAGTATTGCATGTTACTTAGTAAATATATCATCCTCATTAGCGCTGACAAAAATCTACATAAGACATGGAATGGTAAAAAAAATTCTATTGAACATGTTAGAGTTTTTTGTTTTGATGCTTATGTACATGTTGCAAAGGAAAATAGGAGAAAGATGGATAATAAAGTTGAAAGTGTATCTTTATTGGTTATAAAGATGGTATAAAAGGTTATAAACTTTGGGACCTAGTAACTAAGAAGATTGTTTATAGTCGAGATGTTGTATTTAGAGAGGTTAAATATGTTCCCAAACAACAATTCCTACCAAAGGAAAAAGAACCAGAGACAACGGAGTTTGAGTTGGAGGGTGAAGAGTCTGACTCAACAAAAGAACATGAATCAAATAAAGAAGAACCTCATACTCCGATATTGAGGAGATCGGTTAGGGAAATAATGCAACCAAAATAGTACACTCCACCTGATTTTGAATACAGTTTTTATTTTTCTATTACTAATGAAGATCCCAGGACTGTTAGGAAGGTAGTGGATTCAGAGGATGGTAAACTCTTGAACAAGGTCATGGTTGAAGAAATGGCTTCCTTGGATAAAAATGAGGCTTGGAATCTAGTTGATTTTCCCACTGGAAGAAATTGTGTTGGTAACAAATGGGTGTTCAAAAAGAAGTTAAATGACAAAGGTAAAGTGGAGAAGTATAAATCTCGCCTAGTAGCAAAGTGATATTCCTAGGTTGAGGGAATTGATTTGGGTGAAATTTTTCCTCATGTTTCTAAATTGAATTCAATTATATTTATTTTTTGTTGGTGTTGTTGCTTTTGATCTTGAAGTAGAATAGATGGGCATAAAGACAACATTCCTACATGGGGATCTTGAAGAAAAACTCTACATGAAACAACCATAAGTTTTTGCAGTGAAGGGAAAGAAAGAGATGGTTTGCAAGTTGAAAACTTCTCTATATGGGTTTAAAAAATCTCCAAGGATGTGGTATCAAAGTTTGATATTTATATTTTGCGACTTGGTTTCACAAAAAAAAAAGATTATCAGTGTGTGTATTTCAAATTAGTTGGTTATCATTTTATTTATGTGGTTTTGTATGTTGATTATATGTTGTTGATTTGAAACAACAAGGGAATTATCAAGGAGGTAAAAACTTAGTTGTCTTCTAAATTTGATATGAAAGATCTTGGTGCTATAAATTTTATTTTGGGAATGGAAATTAAAAGAGATCAGGAAAACATGAAACTTTGGTTAAATAAAAGGAAATAGGTTGAAAAAATATTGTAGAGGTTTAATATAAAGGGATGTAAATAAGTTAAGGTCCCTATTCTTGTAGGTATTGTTATCGCACAAGTTATAGGTTGGGAAAATCTTGACCCAACCACCAAAATGGAAACAACTAAGGGACATTATACCCAATGTCACCTCAATATAGGTCTCGCACTTCGAGGGTGACTAGGTCACTCTAGGGAGGAAATATCAGTGAGCCTAGGGAGATTGAGATGGATGGATGGGAAGGAAAATAGGTACACCCCTAAAGGTTAATGATGGAAAGAGTAAATATGGTTTCGATGACTCGTCTCCATGTGGTTTAAAGTTTCCAAGTCTTTGAGTATCTTCAAAAGCATTTGTACCTTCCCAAGACACAAGAAGAGCGACACTTGCTTATGATATGTTAGGTGGACAACCAATTTAAGCTTGTTGTCCCTAAATTGCATCAATCAAAAAAAAATAAAATTATCATAAATATAATGATAACAAAGGTTGCAATTAAAGTTTCTACAAGTTCAATTAATCATGCAATAGGTGAACCAACAATGACTAGTCTAGCTTGCACAAAACAGTATGAAACTTGAGTAGTCAAACAAGGTTGTTATAAAACATTTATGCAGTAAAAATTATCAGCCTTATGGATGTATCATATAATTCATTACAACATAAAAATTACCCAAAAATACTTTCCTAAAAGTTGATCAAAAGTGCATTGCAATAAGTAGAACAAAAGGGCAAAATTCTAGCTTAAGTCTACAGTTAGTTTATGAGATATTAGGGTTTAAAGGGTTAGATTTTATGAAACCTTATGGTTGTAGGTTAGTTTTGTAACAGAATAAATACTTAATGGTTGAAATTGGATGCCTCAATGAGGCAAGAGAGCCAAAGTCTCAAGGAACAACTTCCCAAAGAGACAACTTCAAAACTTGAAAATTTCATGTCTACCAAGGAAGCAATTTATTTCTCCAATGCAACAAATAATGAATAATGCATTTAATAATTGGGTTAATGGATTCAAGCAAAGAATGAGCTAGAGATAATACCTCATTGGGGGTGTAAATCCTCTTACTCCCCAAGGAAAGTATCCCTAGCTAGGGTTTAGGCTAAGAGGGTGTATGCACTTATACTTCTCTTAGAAAACCCTTTTTAAACCAATAAAATTTAAGCATAAAGTGATAGAGGTTAAGGTGGGGGTGTATTCCCTTATACTTCCCACCTACCTCTATCAAATAACCTTGAATTTAATAAAAAAATGATAGGACAATGTAAAAATCCTTACCAATTCAAGGAAAAAAGATAAGACAAACCACCACAATAGAAAAGAAGAGCCTTCCAAGGCTAGTGCATCACTTCCATCAACCAAATATCCAAGAAATATCCATATACAAGAGAAAAAGAGACAGAGATAGCCAAATATAGCGAAAATTTCAGTCCAACACTTCTCCAAATGGGAGAGTTATGTTTGTCAAATGAGATCTTATGATCTCTATTTATACAAAATGTCTCCAAAATAGTTTTTCCACATAATATTAGGTTAAACCACAATAATAGGGGTAAAAAACCATAATATTTCCCCTTTTACAAAATAACATTTAACAATTTACTTAAAATTTACTTTTACACAAAAAGAAACCCTTATTCAAAGTGACGCCACCCCTTTAGGGGACATTTTGGCACTAGGAGCAAGTCGTTGGTGTTGGAGGAGTGTAGTTAGGCTTCCCAAATCCATGTTTCAAGCATCTAAGTCACTTTATTAATGGTCAAATCCTCCTTCTCCTAAAAACATCCATGTTCCAATGAGTGGTAATCTCACCACCAAACCCTATCCCCCCCCAGGTGACGACATGTCTCTAAAGATCATATTTTTCCTCTCCTAGGAAAACAATTTGGCATATGGGGGATAGGTTATGTCATACAAGTCATTTTCTAGGCCTTCTAAGTTCCACCTCTCTCATCCGGTGTGCAGGCCCTTGGCATCCACCCATGGGCTTCAAGCCCCATGGAAGCCCAAGCTAGGCTTTTTCCTCCAAAACTATCCACTAACTAGGTCCTCCAAAGACAAATAAGCATTTCCTCCAAGAATCTCAAGTCAAAATATCATGATAAGTAAATCAATTCAATAAATGAGCCACCTAAGCATGTGCATCAAAGATTACCCTGTCAAAATATTAAGTTCTCAAGGACATTATGTGACTTTCCAATCTTGGATATGGGAGGGTTGACGAGGTGTCATATTGGGTAGATATTTCCCTAGGTCAAGGAGTGTTTCCAATTGATCCCGCTCTAAGCCATGTAAAGTGGATGAAGTGGTTTAGGGTCAAGACTCAATGGGAATGGGGTTCATGAAATACAAGGGGTTGTAGTGTCTCATTCATGGGTGCCTTTGTAGAGGGTGTGTGGTACCTTCATTTGCAATGTAATTTTTCCAAGCCCATCATTTTTCCAGTCTTTATTTCTTTCAAAATTTAGGGACAAGTCGAAGGCCATTGTCCTGGTGTGGTGTCCATATAATGATAGTGTCACTCACAAATACCTAGTGTAAATGATAAGGTTAGCTCATGATGAGACCCCCTTTCTCTCATCCATGAAATTGAGAGCCATTACCCTAGCTTGGAAACTAGATGATGGTAATTTCATACCACTAAATATCCATGATCATGATAGGTTGTCTCATGATGGGACTTCATATCCTCCAACTAACCCTTTAAGCATTTTTAATCATTAATCTTGTGGGTCCCCCTTTTCTTATAGATAAGTGTTTCATTGCTTTCTTAGGGGATCCCTAGGTGAAGCATATGAAAGTTTTATACATGGGATTGTTTCTATTACCCAACAACAATCCCTCTAGGCCTTCAGCCCCTTCTTCCCACAAAATTAGGGACAACCCCTTCTTGGGTCAATACATCCTAAAATCCCAAGAGATAAGGAAATGGGGGGTTTAAGTAATGAAAAGTGGTAAGTATGGTTGGGAATGGTATGATGGATTTTCAAGGGATTTCCTAGTAGCAAATCCATCCCCAAGGAAGACCACTTACTAGGGTACAATGTCAACAACCAAGGTGAAGCAGGGAAAAGGGATAATGTCCAAGCATATGTCATGAAATCTAAAGTAGTCTAAGATACAACATACTCAAATTCCTCAAATATTGAAATGACACTTACCATAATACATGACTTGTACCTCATGGAGCAAGGCCCATTGCCTCTCAGAAGCCAACTAGTGTGGTGGATTCCATTTGGAAATCTACGACCTATGTGGTGGTGAGAAGGGTCTCCATCTATGAAAAATGATACTGCTAGTCATGCAGTCTCTCACCAATCCATAACTATAACCTAAGGGCCTCAAGACATAATATCCTTAGTTATCCCACAAAATAGGGATAATAGGTATAAATTTATCTACATATTAGTGTCCCAATACACAAGAATGGGAAGACGACATGTCTCATGTTCCTTATTCTAGTATTGTTGGCAATTTGATGTATGCAATGGTCTATAGTAAACAGGACATTGCACATTCAATGGGAGTTTTGAGTAGGTATATGTCAAAACCAGGGAAGGAGCCTTGGCCAAATGTAAAGAAGAGTTTTAGGTATTTGTGTGGCACTAGAAATTATGGAATTTTCTACTAAGTAAAACCTTGTGCAAACATAGTGTTGGAGATACATGGATTTTTTTATGCAGACTGGACTAGAGATCTGGGTCATAGAAGATTTGGGTCATAGAAGATCTACAAGTAGTTATGTGTTTAACCTATTTAGATGAGAAATTAGTTGGATGAGCAAGAGACAATCTATAGTTTTGCTCTCAACTACAAAATCTAAAGACATGGAAACTACTCATGTGAGTAAGGAAGTTGTATGGTTATACAGATTGTGTTCAAGTATTGGGTTTATATAGAAAGCTATAAGGTTAGATTTTGACGGTCAAAGTGTAATATTTATAACAAAGAACCTTGCTTATAATTCTAAGAAAAAACACATTGATGTTCAGTATCACTTTGTGAGAGACATGGTTGAAGACAACAAGTTGTTGTTGGTGAAGGTGGACACTTTGAAGAATATTACAGATTCATTGACAAAGTTTGTAAGCAGTGAGAAGTTTTCTTAGTGTAGAGGAGAAATGGAAATTATTTCCCTGAATTGTTGACCATGTAATCCTAGGGCCCCCTATATACAAACAAAACAACAAGTGGGAGAATGGTGTGTATGTGTTATATTGTTCACAGAATTATCGCTATGTGTTGTATATTGTGTTGGTGGCCGGGTTGGAAAACGTCCCCCTAAATTTTTTCTTTTGGTTTGTTTTTGGTATATTTTTGGGTGGTTTTTGGCCAACGGTTTTTCATCCCATTGTATTGTAATTTAGTTAAGGAATCTAATCCGAGTTAATATATTACGGTTTTTTATATGCCATGAAATAATATATATTATATAGTAAATGGTGAAGTTAATATAATGAGAGTTAGAGGTGAGACTCTAAGCATTTGTTGGTTTTCTCAGTTAAGGGTTTCCCAGGTAAATTTCTTAGTGCTATGTGAATGAAGTTGTTTTATTTCTATTTTATAAAGAAGTTGTGTGTGCATTTCTATATTGTAAAGGTTTAAAACCTACATATCACTAGTCTGACGTAGATCTAAACCATTGTTGAAATTAGACATCTATGACAATAACATTTTCCTAATGTTGTAATTGGATGCATGATGCCAAGATAAGCTATGTTAATCTCACCATTTACTTGTCAGAGGTTTGTTATTGTGTTTTCCTTGAAATTTACCCTTGAAAGGATTCTTATTGTTATATCATTTCTTCTTGTCAATAGTTTGTTGTATATATTATTTTGATTTGTAAAGGCCAGTGATCCACTGAGGTTTCTTATTGGAATATCAACTAGTAAATTTGGTCAAGAATCATCTTTTCCCTTTAAACTTATCCTCAATCTTGATATTGCAGTGAAAATATTATGGGAAAATAGCGATAATAAGGAAATCCATTTCTTTCTATATATAAGGAGATAAGGTCCACTAATGTACTTTAGGGAGACTAACTTCACCTCCTTTTAATTCCATGTCAAACCATACGCCAATGTAATTCATTGATATAACTTTGTACAATGTGATCTTTTAGTTGTCTTAACTACTACAATTTCTTATACTATTACTCAATGTACTTTGCTAGATAGAATCGTGATCCAAAATGGATCCAAATTTCGAACAAGTGAATGGTCATAAGACTCGGTTCCTAAGTGTAATTATGTGATTAATGAAGGTTATATAAAAACATAATAAGGACAATGCATATTTTAGAGACTAAGGAAAACAAAAGAAGTGAAAAAAACAAAGAATTAAATGAAAAATAAAAATAAAATAGGAGAGAAAGTTGGGGAATGGAAAATGAAAGTACAAGTATGCTTGGCCTTCCCATTACCCCCAGCTCTACATATATATTCTTGTAACTTGAATCTCAAAGAGATTTTTTCTTTTGCTAGCCTAAAAGGAGGATTCACAAAGAGCCATTTCTTTTATTGTTATTCCATGTACTTCAATAAATTGAATTATGATCCAAAATGGATCTGAACAAGAGAATGGTCATAAGACTTGGTACCTAAGTGTAATTCGATGATTAATGAAGGTTAGATGAAAACATAAGAAGGACAATGCATATTTTAGAGACTAAGTAAAATAAAGGAAGTGAAAAAAAAAATGAAAAAGGAAATTAAAATAGGAGAGAAAGTTGGGGAATGGGAAATGGAAGGAGAAGGACGCTTGGCCTTCCCATTACCCCCAAATTTACATATATATTCTTTTAACTTGATTCTTAAAGGGAGTTTTTTTCTTTTTTTGGCCTAAAGGGAGGATGCACAAAGATCCATGAGCTACATTTTAACTAGATATTGTCGAAATGAAAATTGAGCAACCATTTGATGTTGGTTTTCCCGTTTGGGTTTCTAGGATAAAATATGTGTATCCATTATGTGATTGATTTTATTTTCAATAAGAATTATCTTATTGATCTATAAAATTCCATGGATATTCCACCGGAATGGTTTTTCACAACAGATATGATAAAAAAAATTGAAATCTACACTATGAAGGTTGATTTCCTTTATATTATGGAATATTGAGTTACTGATTTTCTACTTCTGCATGAAATAGATAAGATGCATAAAATAGAGAACATTAAAGTAAAACCAAATACCATCCACAAGATTAAAAAAAATATTTTCTCTAGGAAACCCTTACGAGAGAAAACCCATCTAGAAGGTGAGTCTGCTTTGCTCTCTTTTCTCTGGTATGAAAATAATGCAAGTACAAGGGAGAAGGAACTTTCTATGGAGTTACTTGAGACCTGTGACCTGTTAGGATGCTACAAAACACTAACCCCCTATTTTATTCTCTCTAATTTCCCACTCCCAATTGTTCTGGTTTTCTATGGAACAAAATACAATAACATAGAATGGAACCCCTTCTTCTCCTAGTGGCCTGGTATTTAACATAGCCCAGTATCCATCTAGGGGTAGGTTTTTGACTTACTCAAGCCTCAATTGTGGTAGGGTTTTGAACCTTCTAGAATATTCTTGAAATTCCTCACATGGATAGCCCCATATGCATGACTAATGGGGGCTAATGTGGCATCCTCTCATACCATGGTGGTCAACACGATAGTTCAACTTGCGAGAGGAATAAATTTTTGATATGAACTCTGATTGATGCACAGTCTGCACCATTGGAAAGGTCTCATAGTGTTGAACATCATCAAGGGGGTGTGCAAGATTTTCAGACACTAGAACCCCCAAAAAATACTTTTTATGCCTCAAATGGCTCTGGAAGGTTCTAGACCTCAATTTTCCAAACTAAGACATGCCACTAAAATGGCCCTGCAAGTTGATCCCTCCAATAGTTTCCACTTTGAAAGGACCGAGATAGATGAAAAAAAATATAATGATCCATTCCAGATCATACCTCTGCATTTAGGGAGGATTTTGGTCCCCAAAATATTTACTAAATGAGATGAGGAAATTTTTCCTCTACCTTCTCCCTAGATTACCACTTTGTTTTGTCTGGAAGTTGTCCCTTCAACCCAATCTCCCAAAGGTCATGTTGGCCCTCTCTTTTAGTTTTATACCTCTTTTACAAAACTATGTCCTTTGCCAACTCTGCTTGAGCATATGGTATTAAATCCTATATGGAAAGGTAGGACCTACTCTTGCTCCTGATTCAACATGGAAATATCATAGAGTTTGAGATTCTCCACATTCATTACTAAATAAATGTGCATGTATGGGGGTATACTGAGTATGTAGGAATTATCTCCCACCTTTTTTTATACCTCAAAAGGACCATACCACAAAGCCTTCATATTCTTACCAGGACCCTGTAGACCTTCCTTATTTAGCGATAACCATACTTTGTCTCCCACTCTAAATGTTCTCTTTGTTTTTTGTTGGTCATGTCTAGCCTTGTACTTTTCCTATGACTTCTTTAGTGTCTCTTGTACTTGAAAATGGATCTTCCTGATCTTCTCAACATTTTTTTCTTCTTTTAATGCATCTCCTATGAGTTCCTCCCTCACTCCTCCTTGTTTTCCATATACAACATATAATGGTGAAGGTGGAAAATACCCAAAGCAAGTTTCAAAAGGTGACTTACCAATAGAAGTGTGGATTGCTTTGTTATAAGAGTGTTGTTTATATATCAAATTTTCATCTCAGGTCTTCATATGCTTATGATTTTAACCCCTCAAAAAATACACCAAATTCTTGTTGACTACTTCCATCTTACCATTTGTCTGTTGATGGAATGTTGTAGACCTCTTCTACTCAGTGTCCATCTTCTCCCATAATGTAGTCCAAAATACATTGAGAAATCTAGTATCCATATATGAGATGATACTCCTTGGTATCCCAAAGTGCACCCAGACCTATTCAAAGAACAAGTTTGTTGCTTCCTATCCCTTGATGTTCTTTTTACAAGGTATGGGAATGCACATTTTTTTGAACATGTAAACTACCACAAACAAATAGTCATGTCCCTTCCTTGTGGTTGGTAAAACTCCCACAAAATCCATGGAAATTATTTCCCAAGGTAGAGTGGGTACAAGAAAGGGATGGTATAGACATTTTTTCTTGTTGTTGGGCTTGATGGTACAACAAACTATACATCCTCTAATATATCATGGTACATCTTATTGCATTATGGGCCAATGTCCATACCTTTGCAATTTGGCAACTATCTTCCCAACATCAAAATGTCATGCAACCTTGTAGTTGTTAGCCTCTTTCATAAGATGAAAACATTCAACTTTAGGAACATAGATCATTTTTTAGTGTGTAGAGTAAACCATTCTAGAAATTATAGTCAACCTTTCCATCACCTTCTTCTATATAAATTTGTCCTTGTAGCTGCTGAAACACCTCCTTGAAGTCTTTATCTTTTGTGTATGCCTCTTTGTATACATCATGGGTAAAAGGATCCATGTGCATCATAGTTCTGAAAGCTGTAATATTGGATGTGGGTGGTCATGAAAGCATGTCTACCAACTTATTTGTGTTTCCCTTCTTATACTTGATGACTGGATGAATTTTTTGTAGGAACCTCATCCACTTGCAATTCTTGGTTTGTTGTAGCTTACTTTGGGCCTTCAAATACTATAGTGGTTGGTGATCTATGTGGATGATGGTTTCCTTGCCCATAAAATAATGCTTCCACTTTTCTATAGCTTGTACCAAGACATAGAGCTCCTTGTCGTAGGTAGGGTAGTTGAGAACCACCCCATGAAATACTCCAGAATGATAGCATATTGGCCTTCCTCCTTGCATCAAAATTGTTCCCATGGCATATCCACTTGCATGTGTCTCCACTTTGAAGAGATTCTGCAAGCTTGGTAGTGCAAGCACTGGTGCTTGATTGATATTTCTCTTCATCTCATCAAAGGCCTTTTTTTATTCTTTCTCCACTAGAAACTCTTACCACTAGTTGTTATGACATGGAGTGGTGCAGCTACTGCTGAAAATGAAGCTATGAAATTATGTATGTATTGTGATTCCCCAACAAAACTCCTAAATTCAATGACATTTGTAGGAACTAGTCATTTCATGATGGCCTCCATCTTTGTGGGATCTATCTTGAGCTCCCCTCCACCATTCACATACCCCAAATACACCAAATATTGTTGAGCAAACTTACATTTCTTGAGAAGGGCCAGCATCTAGTATGTTTTCAGAGTCTCTAACACCAACATAAGATGTAAGATGTGTGTTGTTCTTGTTTTAAAACTTGGGTGAGAACAAAAATGCACTTAGTTGCCTTGTTAGGCTAACAAGAAAATACAGAAGTTGGTTAGTTGATTAGTTGATCAACCATAAAGAAAATAGAAAAACTAATTAGAAGAAAAAAAAACTAAACTAAGCATGTATAGAACTTCAAATGAAAACTTGCAAATGAGACAAAGAGATAGCTACCAATAGGATTGATCTTTGAATTGATAACACCTAGAAGAAGTATGGGAAATTATGAGTCCCCTTTTCCTCCTTGGGAGGGCTATTGAGTCCGCCAAATACAAATATCTCTTTATTCTATCAACGAAAATACAATGATGAAGACTTGATGGTTAAACTTCTCAAGAGGTGAGAAGAGTAACACTAGTAATGAATGCTCAAATAGCTCTAAGAGAAAGATGGCTTCTCTAAAACCAAATGAACAACATAACAATACTCAAAATTCTCCTCTTTGTTTGCATACCTTGGTCATGTATTTATAGAACCAATGCAATCTTTTTCATAACTTGCTTGTAATGTGAATGGGATCCCTTTGAAGGTACTACACATCTCTTTAATAGCCCCAAAGCTCGATTTTGGGCCGATTTTGGAGTCTTGTCACGGTACACTTCAACTTGGAAGTGGTTGAGGCCCGACCAACTACATTAATGCATCATTTTCGCATCAGCGTGGGTTCTTGTGGAGACATCTATGTAAACCATGTAGTTGTGGATTCAACATTGTGTTGGCCTACACAAATGTGCGCAAGAAAGATTTGGAGAAATTGCATTGAAATTCAAGGACTACTTGTATAGTTTTGGTTGTTTGTTGGATAGTGTTATCACATGCAAATTTGACTCCCTCACCAATTTTATTTGCGCAGTCTTCGTTGGATCTCGCCATTGTATTCCAAGATTTGCCCCCTTGTCATCGTTTGTATTAAGATTTCCATTCTTCTCATTGTTAAACAAAAAATGGAATTGTTGGGCCAAAGTCTGATAAATAAAAAAATGGGTTTTAAAGCCAATGTTTATGCTCTTGGGCCTTTCATAGAGCTTAATTATGATTTATAAAATTATTGATCCCAAAGGCACAATCTCGAAACCTTCAGTTATCAAGCATCCAAGCACAATCTCGAAATCTGCAGTCTATCTACGGTCTAGAAGAACTTGAAACCTACAGTCTATCTACGGTCTAAAAGAACTAAAATATCTTTTATGTAAAATGGAATGAAGAATCCATAGATTTTTTTGTGTCTATCGGTGATCATAGATCAGTATTGTTAAAAATATGGGACTAAGCAGTCATAATGAAATGGAATGAAGAATCCATAGATTTTTTTGTGTTTATCGATGATCATAGATCAGTATTGTTAAAAATATGGGACTAAGCAGTCATAATACTAGTTTTACTTGTTTGAAGAAGTGTAAAAGTAATTATATCCATTAATATAATATCGGTGATCATAGATCAGTATTGTTAAAAATATGGGACTGAACATTCATAGTGTTGGTTTTACTTGTTTGAAGAAGTGTAAAAGTAATTATATCCATTAATATAATGTTGGTTTTACTTGTTTGAAGAAGTGTAAAAAATATGGGACTAAACAGTCATAATGAAATGGAATGAAGAGTCCATAAAAAATTGTGTGTCTATCAATGATCATAAATCAATATTGTTAAAAATATGGGACTAAGAAGTCATAGTGTTGGTTTTACTTGTTTGAAGAAGTGTAAAAGTAATTATATCCATTAATATAATGCTGGTTTTACTTGTTTAAAGAAGTGTAAAAGTAATTATATCCATTAATATAATATCAAGTGAATTTTCTTTCTGGAAAAACATCCAAGCCAAATGTAACAAGAATCTAAAAACAACACACAACTCAAGTAACAAGAATCTAACAACAACACACAACTCAATACTAAAGACAACGTCGGAGATAAAATCCATAAGGGGCGCCATTCTATGTAGCATACATCGAAAATCACTGTGTGTGATGGCCCATATATACCATTGCAAGCTAGTTTTCCACACCAATGTGGGATTATTCCCCAAGCATTAAACGTCAAGCGCTAAGTTTTTAGGTGTTAAGGGTTTTTTTTGCAGGTGTAGAGTTTCCAAATGATGAAAGAGATCGCAAGTGTCTAGGACAAATCTAAATGTCATGGTAATTGACAGGTTAACCTCTTATAAATTGTCAATGGGTTGCTTAGGTTCTCAACGCCAGTTTCAGTTGTAAACACAAGACGAGTTCAGAGTAATTTGGAATGAAGTTTCAAAATATGGATGAGTGGACGTCAATGCATTCTTTTTCTCATAATGGAGGTCAATCTCATGCAGTCGAAGATCGTGCTGAGATTTATGATATTTCTGTTGGACCCTGGAATATTGGAAACCAGGTCTTCTCAGTTAATATGCTTGAATGAGGTAGTGGTAAGAAATGGTGGCCTTGATACCCATGTAACAAAGGAAGGGAAATTTTTCTCCACTGGACAACATCAATTTCTATGTATTGCACGTGCACTTTTCAAGTCTTCCAAGGTTTTATATCTAGATGAAAGCATTGCAAATGTAGAATCACAAACTACATCATTACTCAACGATAATGTGACCACAAAATGTAAGGGAATAATAGTAAAAACAATAGAACACTCTATTATTACCATTTCCAATATGAACTATGTGCTCATTTTCTACCAAGGGACTATTATGGAAGAGGGAAACCCGCAAATTCTTTTGGAAAATGGTAGCTCCATATTTTCCAGTCTTTCCATAACACAAATTTTACAGTTGTAGATGTTATGTTTGACAAGTTAGTCATGGTCATGATTTTAAGTGTTTTTTGGAATGTTTGGAAAGCCTCCAAAGCACGAAATAAGTGGTGTGTGTGATATCCAAAAGTAGGTTAAACAAGACAGTCAAAAATTCAAGCCCGGGTGGAAGGACATTTTCAAAATGAATCAAGAAGTGCTTGAACTGAATTGTAAGAGTCATACCTGGTCTGATTGAAGGGAGTAGTAACCTTGCAAGCTCAAAGAAAGTATACTTAAAGGAATTTTAGGATTTCAAGCATGCCAAAGTTGCAGGGTTTGGTGAAGGTATAATTTGTAGCAAATGGCACTTTTCAGAAAACATGTTCAAATTGGGTGTCCCATGCAGATTGAGAAAGCACTTTAGGAGTTTTATCAAAACATGAATTAATGTAAAATTATGCACATGAATTGATCCTCAATTTGTAGCTTTAAAGCACCTATGGTTTTTAGTTTTCATTAAGTGATCACCCACCTGAACAAAAAGTCAAAATAGTCCTCACTACGCAAGTCTGCTGCGCATTTTTTGAAGCTTCCTATTGGGCAGCGAACTCGTTGTGCAACTGTGATAGAGGCAATAAATCAGCTCCAGCTAATCTTATACATCTCATCAGTCGTTCCATCTCACCTCCAATGACACCTAAAGTCAAACAACATCATGATTGACACCTAGCATGCATTTTTTTAAAGTGATTTAAATGTAATCAATTCAGTCAAACAAGTTGTCTAGTTTTAAAGAGAACAGTTATAACTAATTCTATTTTGGTCAGCACTATGTTCTATCTTTGTGGAAGAAGTTCATCTCATGTTCCTTATTCCATGGGTGAGCCACTTGTATATATTGAATGATTTTCGATATGGAGGGGGGTTTGTTGGTTTGAGAAGGAAGAGAAAGGAAACTATTGTGCTTTGTGATTAATGAAGAAATATCAATAGAGAAGTGTCAAACAGTTGGCTTAGGTTAATGGATTGTTGGTTTTGATTGATGTCAACCATTGGAAAGTGATATTGTAGATTTATTTCAACCCTTAGTGATTGGTGTCAACCCTTAGAGAAAGTTCGGTAGCAAATTATGGTAGCACAAAGGTTTGGGTAATGCACCCAGGGTTTTTTCATGTATAATGGTATTAGTTTTAATATATTTGAAGGTAAGAATATTATAGATGGATATTACATGTCTTTCCATTTCTGGTGGTATGTGGAAAGTCACAGAACTCCTCACGGTTAGAGAGTTATGGCCATGTGAAGTTGGAGAACCCAGGTTTGGGTAATGGACCCAAGTTTGTTTGATGGATAACGGTATGAGTTTTGATATATTTGCAGGTAATACTATTCTATATGGATAGTACATGTCATGCCATTTCCAGTGGTATATGGAACGTCGCATAACTTCTCACAGTTAGAGAGTTATGGCCATGTGAAGTTGGAGAACCTTCATGAATCATCTAGAAGCCCCAAAAGGTCAAAGTAGTCAAAGTGGTTTAAGAGATTTTTAGAAGGTAAATAATAAAGTGAAGTGATCAGTGTACTATAATTCAAAATGAATACAAAATAAATTATTTCAATAATAAAGTTAATGGAGAAATTACTAAGTTGACAAGTGGCTAGAAGTGGGTTAGCCCTAAAATAAGGAAAGTGGTTTAAGATGGTTAGAAGGTAACCCCTTGAGGTAAAGTGAAGTGATTAGTGTACTATAAGTCAAAGTGGATACAAAATAAATTATTTAAATAATAAATTTAATGGAAAAGTTACAAAAAGGAAAAGTGGTTAGAAGTTGGTTAACCCTAAAATAAGGAAAGTGGACAAAGTGACCTAGAAGATGCTTCTAAGGAAGCTACTTGGAGAGTATAAATAAGAGGCAAAGCTCTCTCATTTTACATCACACTTGAGCATATTGAATATATATAGGTGACTGAGGTAACCAAAGGATATCTAAGCCAAATTTCAGAGGGAAGGTGAAGAAAAGAAGGTCGGAATTCAAGGGAGGATAAATTCTTTTGATGATGTTTTCTAAGGTATGTTATTTACTGGGCATCTCACCATTTTCGCAATAAAGTTTTTTCTAGAATGATTCAAACTGCGAAATTGATAGGCCATTGAGGGAACATATCCAAGTATATGTGGTAAAAATTTCAGCTTGTGTATCATTTCATTTTTTGAGTTACACTCTGTGGAAAATAGGGTTTGTGGCTAGTCTTGAAACTAGTCTAAAACAGGTGTTTCGGGTAAAAAAGTCATAACTTCTTCATAAAAGATCCCAATTCAGTAAGACAAAATGTTTTGGTTATATTACAGTCTGTATTATTCATTGCAACATTTTCAGATCCATTCAACAAATATTCCGTGTGGGGCACACTCTACAAGGTCGCTCTCTAGAATAAGCTAGAATTCAACAAGGTATGTCATTTTTGCTATAACTTTTTTTTCTGAGAGGTTCCAAGTAGTAAGACCTAGAGGAATTTCATAAAACACAATGAAGAACATTGTGTACCATTTCCATATATTTATTCATTACAAGTACATAGTTATGATTATTTCAAGTTAAGGTTGTTGACTAATCCAAAACTAGTCATATGAGACTAAAGAAAAGTTTGATGAAAATGCTAGTCTCTTGTTGTTAAAGTTAAGGAAGGTTTGCAGGTATGTGATCATATACACCAGGTCTATTACAAAGTTATAAATCAGATTTGGATGACGAAATTTATGAGGTTTTTTGGTTGAGGTACATGTTGGGTACATGGTTGAGACAAGTAGTTGATGAGTTGGCACATACATGAGGTGTATAGTTGATGATGTTGGTACATATTGATGAATCATAGTTGATGAGTAGTTGATACATGATTGGTACATACTTGGTACATGGTTGGAGACACTTGTTAGTAGTATTGTTGACACATGGTTTATGGATGATGTAGCATACTTGTATTGGTATATTATTAGAAGCACATATTGATCTTGGTGATGATTATGAGTTGTTGTGATATGCGTGGTTGATGCACATCTTTGAGATTTGTCTTGGTGATTGATCTTGGTGAGTAGATCTGATTTGGTTGATAATATTGATGAGACAGGTTGTTGTGATAGGTTGTTTGGACAGGTTGTTGTGACATGTTATTTTGTACAGGTTTGGTGCATGGTTGATGCACTTGTTCATGGTACAGGTTGAGATACAGGTTGGTGCATGGTTGATGCACTTATTTATGGTACAGGTTGATAACACGTTGAGGTACAAGTTGATGCATGGTTGATGCATGGTTCAGGTTATTAGTACAGGTTGTTTGGTGCAGGTTGATTGGTACATGTTTACAGCAATATATCTCATAGTGACAGTGTGACAATGGTTCCATAATTCTACGTATACGTCAGGGAGGTTGGACGGGGCAAGGACAAGTGGTTGTATCCACCTTCCATTTGTAGTCGGAGATCATTGGGGGTTGTAGCCTCCTTCTGGTTGTATCTAGAGAATTGGGAAGTTGGAGATTCCCTCAGGTTGTAGCCTGAGAAACTAGGGAATTGGAGCCTCCTTCCAGTTGCAGCTAGAAAACAAAGGAATTTGGTGTTTCCAATGAATGTAATTCTTCAAGACATATAAGAAAAAGCATTTTGTGGTTTTCTCCGACTTTGGGTTTCCACGTAAAACACTAGTGTACTGTGTATGTGTATGATTGTACATTTGTTCATTGGTTATTTAATCTGCATTTATTGGATGATAATGCTACATTGATATAACACTTGGATTATATGGTTAAAAAGGATTAAATTGCTCTATTATTGATTCACCCCCCCTCTGAGTAATCCAACAATACATGGAATTTCAGTGCAAATATTCTTGTGTCAGGTGTTTTCATATGTGTGATTTTCTTTCGTGTGTTGTTTGTATTACCTCAGTTACCATATGAATGTGTATGTCTTCCATTTCATTATAGTAAAATGATTCATAATTCATTTTTAAACAATGCTCTGAGTATTTTACCTTTCTTATAAAGTTAGATATGAAATTCATCTTAAGTGGTGCTTCATATTTAATGGTATGTTAACTTTTCATGTTTCTGCCACACATTCAAAGGTTTTATTATCTGCGAAGCCTGTCTATCTTTCCTTTGCTATGAATTTTCCCAAACACCAATTATTAATATTTCAAATCATAATTAAAAAATCAATGACTCCATGCCCAATGGTAGTATTTCCATCAATTATGCCATCAACCATTTCCTTAAATTCACTTTAAACCTAAGATCTAGCCACTGAGCATAAGACAAATCAGTTCTTTCAGGGATTGATTTAAAAAAGAGATCCCTCTCTAGAGTTGGAATGGCTAGCTTCCAATTTCAAAGTGGTTTATATGTTCCTCTGTGGTTTTCCTCCCGTAGCCAAGGGAAATTACGAAGTGATAATAGATAGGTTTTGTAAACTCTTGAGGTATGTTTATTGATATGTTGTGTTGGTACTTTATTCATCCATTGTCTGTATTGTTGTGAGAAATTTTTCAATGATAAAAAATGCCCCATTATGTGTGAAGTTAGGAGCATACGTATATCCAAAATACATCATTGTTTCTTTTGGATGTGATGTCATTGTGTAGAAAAGTTGGAGACTTTGTAATGAGGAATTGGCAGAGTGATCCATTGGAAGGAGAGGGGAATAATATGTGAACCAAATATTCTCTAGAAAAATATTTTTTTTGTACAAATGAGGTGGGCATGCCCCATGCTCGTGTGATGAAACCAAAATAGTATAATTGTAACTGAAAACTCTTGATGAAGTGGATATTTTCATCGCCCTCGGGGGAGCCAATAATGGCAAATAACAATTATGTGGAATGAACTGGATTTGAATTGAGAAATGGAAAATGGTGTAATGTGTCAATAACTTGGAGGCATTGATGGCCTATCAAAATCAGAGGTCTTCGAAAGTCACTGAAAAATGCAATGGTCGCATAGTAAGACCCATCGTAACATGAAACAATGTTGACATTGAATTTTATGGGGGTCAATTAAATAAGAAAGCAGTGAGTACTCTTTCTATTCCATTCGAGGCTTGTCATTGATGAGGTAATGAGAGCTAATATATTTCCACCCTCCTGTAAACTTGTGTTGACATCGACAGATAGGGAGGTGTGACTGCAATAAGCAAAGGGATTCTTGACATTGATTTGATCAAAATGGTGTCAGGAACTATATGGAGGAAAATATGAATGAACTGGTAACATGGACAAAATTCAGGATATATGAGACTCAAGAACTACCCTTGGTTGTAGGTATATTCAATGATGGTAGCAGCCGTAAAACACAATCTGGTGTCAGGGGGACGACCATATATTTGGTAAACTATGTTGAATGGATGAGACTACAAAGGGATGTAGGATATGTCAAAATACAAAGGTTTGGGTCAAGGATGTTTGTGACAGTCGGTATTTTGGCCATGGTAAGGATAGTTTGCAGAGATTATTATGAAATTGGAATGCCCCAACCAAGGGATACATTGGTTGTTGTGTGCCAAGGAAAAAATTACATCAGCTATGATGGCCAACATCTATGAAATTGATGAAAACAAAAATACAATTACTAAATGAATAAAGAATAATTGGGGTTGATAATACACATAGGAAAATAGGTGCCCTGGTGAAGTATGGCTTGGTCTGCTTGGGGTGCAAGTAGTGGAAAGAAGGGTGGGGGGGGGCATGGGTGGGTTTATGTAGTAGCTAGGTGAATGGAGGAGGATCTTGCAGGTGGGAAATTGATGTTGGGTGAGATGGAGGGTTAATGATAATGCAGAGGCACATTTAATGTAACTAGAACAATATGATTTGGGAGTCCAAAGTAGGAAAGTTAGAAATATGGTGAGAAGGATCATGACGTTCATTCTTGGAAGTGAAAGACTATAGAAAATCCCAATACTAAGGGTAAAGAGTAGCATGAGTGTCAACTTTCCAAGGGGAAAATATCTTTGGGATGACTCGTGTAGGAGAGAATGCTACCAGGTGTAATTGAATCCAACAAAAGTGATGGTATTGCAAAGATGGATGTGGGGATCCTAAGGGTAAATGTTGGATGGTATGACTAGGAGATGCAAATGTTTGTAGATGACGTACGTGCATGCTAGTGGTGATCATATACTTGAAGGGGCCATGGGATGGCCAAGACCAAATGAGTTGTATTCCTTCATAACAAGTACCTATACATATAAAAACCAAATACCCGACATGAAAAATATCTTATGATAAAGAACATATGATAGCTATTTGATAATCAATGATAATGAGCATGTGTACCTATGCCCGAGGTTTAGAGATGGCTCCCTCGGACATCAAAATGAAATTAAAAAAAAATATGCAATGCCAATATGTAGGTGATACAATTAGGATCATTTCACTACGAACGGTGTGAAAAAAAATCTCCAGGGCTCTTGAACGAGGGATTGGAAATTTGGGGAAGGGGCCCATAATGCCATCTCATTTGTACTAGTTTGAGTTTGATCTCTAACTGTTGGTGTGTGTGCAACAGAGAGATGTGTGAGGTCGTGGTGGAGCATATTTGACTTGCGAGAGAGACTGGTAAGTGGTCTAGACCAACAGTTGCGCATTCTCCACGTAGATGTACTAATGACAATTGGGAAAATGTGTGTGTATGTCTATGCAACAGTCATGCAGATATGTGCAAATATTAAAGGTATAGTCAAAAAGTATGTAAATTTGTTTTTTTGGAGTTTCTTGATGATTTTGGTTGACTTAATCCTTTTGGTTGGATGCAGGACTGAGAGTGCAGCATGTTGATTCAATGGAGGGAGAGATATTGGGAGACTCTCCAGAGAGAGGTGGGAAATGATGCTCACATTCGGCATAGATTGGTTTGTACAGGCTTGCTTAATTTCTTTGATTGTGCCTCGATGAGGCCATAGGAGGAGCTTCTAAGGTTTGTGATTGGTATGTGGAGGCCAGTTGTACAGGCCTTCATTGTGCATGGGCAGGAGGTCCACCTAACTGCGGATATAGATATGTACTTTATTACTAGGCTCCCTTTTCGTAATATTGAATTTGAAGCTCAACCCCGAATCCCTATAGGGTAAGCGGTTAGTGCTATGGTGTGGTGTCACTACTCAATGGAGGAGACATTAATTGGAGGATCCATTAGACTAGCCTCCATTGATTCATTGTGGACGTGACTATTTTGCATGCTAGTGGTGCAGATATTTGGGTCACTAGGGACCCAACGGATCTTGGGGGTGCATATCTTTATAGTGGAAAGAGCCATGTCAGGACAATTTTTTGTGTGGGCGTGGGTGGTGCACACATGCATGGTATCCCAGTTAGACCATTGTGTTGTGATGTAGTCGGGATATTTTTCTCTTGGGTCTGTCCTTCATAGTTTCATCTTGGATAGGGTGATCTTGCTATGGCCACGAGTGATTTTGTACATTTTGAGAACAATGTTTGAGACTTGAGCCCAACTATGTGGCTGAAGATGATGTATATTTTTTACGAAACATTATGGCATCATATATATATATATATTGATGTTGTTTCTGATTTTGCATATATATGATTTGAAGTATGGTTTGTTGCTTATTTTGAAATTGATGATGGATGAATTATGATGAAAAATGAATGTGTATGTTAATGTGATAAATGTAAATCTAGGACTTGATTACCCATGTTATTTGCGACTTGGTTTAGATTCCTAGGAATATGTGTGAATGTGATGGATTCAAAATTTTGAGATAGAATTCTAACTTGCATGTACTTGTAAAATAAGCACAGATCACAAATGAAATACATATTATTCAACTGCAAAACATCAATATGGGAATCTAGGAGGATGCTTACGTGGTGAATATGTAGGTGATTTTCTTCGGTGAGGAGGCCAATGACGATGACATACTCATCTTGATTATTTATAGCAAGATTGAGACATGTACCACTAGAGTGGAGTAATACATGTTCTGGGGCGTAAATGATCCAAGAAGCCAAAACGAGATTCTGAGTCCATCGGCTAGCAACATCAGTGCACCCGATGTGCTAAACAGATGGATGATTCATCTGCCAAAAAAAGGATAAAGGATCAAACACATGGTTGTTGGAATGTTGTACAGAAAAAAAGAGTAAAAACACTAAGAAAGAATAATAAGAAACCTAAGGTAGAGTGGCTAAGCTAAGGGTAATAAGGTATTTTCATGTCCTCTACAATGTCTACATATGATTGGGAGATGTAGGAGAAGATTGGATCTTTAGAGGTATCAGAAGGTGGGGTTGATAGGATGGTGTCACTTGGTTGGGTTGTGGTGGTGTGATCATCTATGGAAGGTTGTGAAGATGTAGACAGGTGATCATTATTTCCTACCGTGGTGAGTGGACCTATGGGAGGGAGGGTAGGGACTTTACTATATGACATGAACCGTATCTCCATACATATTTTTGGATCATGTATCATGGGGGAGGAACAATCTCATGGACGGGGCTTACAGGAGAATTAGGTGGGTTCGGTGGGAAGTCTTCTGACCATCGTGGTATAGGTATGGCTAGTGGGGCCAAAGGTATGGATTCTTTCTCTAATGATGGGACAATGGAGTTACCCTGAGGGGGTAACACAGTCTCTTGTTGAGGAAGTGAGGCTTGAAGGGATATTTGAATATTTTGAAGGTTAGTCATGAAATGACTCTGGTATTCGATAATGAGGGGGTACATGTATGTGAAATGGTCCATTTGGTGGCACATCGCACAGGGTAATCTCATCCTTTAATTTACTGGCATGGAGATATAATGGATGCCAGTAACGTGAGCAATGGTGAGTGCATGTGAGAGGGCTCAAGCAATGATGTTTTCCGCACTACTACTAGGGTCTCTCAAAATTGAGGGAGAGATAGAAAATGATGGGTGTAATGCCCATATTCAGTGCATATGGCACAAGAAAGGTTGGCGCGTAGAAATTTATTTCATGATGACAAAGGTTGTCCTATATATTGTACTCTCAATATGGTTGCCATGCCTAGGGTAGGAAGTAGTAGTGTTATTTTAGGAATCTGAATTAAATTGTGTAATTCAGGAAACACAAGGAATATATTAGTAGGGTGTCCAATGGTTGCACAAAGTGCGCATGGAGGTTGGGTCCAAGGTCGAGAGGTGGACCCCTTCTTCTTCTTAGTTACCCATTTTTTGGTATCATTTCCCTCAATTGTCTGACCAATTAGAAGAGTTGGTGTTTGAACCATCGATTGTGTGGGTAAAACCTCTCGTTGAGGCAGAAGGGATGGGACTGGTGCCATAGATGGTGGCTCTAAATACCAAACTGGGATAGAGATCACCATGTTTGGAAAGGTGAGAGTAGTGGTGACCTGATATGTTGTGACGCCTGGTGGTGGGTAAAACAAGGTTATTTGGGTTATGGCATGAGGGACCATTTTCCAAATAGGTATTTTCCTAGTCATTGGCATATTTTCTTGAATGGGTGATGAAGTGGATGTGTTGGAGGTAGGATGATGTGGGAGTTCCTCAATGGGATTTTCCTCATCTATCTCAACACCATCTGATGTAATGGAACAGACCTGAGTTGAATTGTTAAGTGAGGTAGCAGGGGGGTTTCCTTGATGGGAACCTATAAGAGAGGGATATTGAAATATTCCTGTACCGACATCAATGAATGCCAAGAGGTCGGAGCTGACTCATATGAGAGGGAGAATATTGTCTATGTGCCCTAACAAATTAGGTTCATAATGTGTTAATTGGTCGATGGTGACTATATTCCCATTGTCAGGGAAGAGCATGGTGAAAAATACAAAAGAGGCAATGGCTTGCATGGAACACATGTAACTTCATCCAAATAGGATGTGGTAATCCAACTGGGCATCAATGACCTCGATGTCGATGAGAATCATTTTCCCCCTTGTTATCACTGAAATTTCGTCTGCACATGGCGACAAGAACTCCACATCATCAAAACAGCAATGAAGTCACTCATGGCACTGAATTAATCTCACAGCACTCTAGAAGGGCAAAAAAACTATACAAAGTAACCAAAAATTGAAAGGTGCTTTACATCAGCTTGATGCGCGCACATGCGCGGGACAAAAACGTGTTTTGCACGCATGCGCGCCCGACGCGCGACTGTCCACACAAAAATCCGCGCATCTGCTAATACGGCACATTAATTGCATAGGTCGGCCTCTCAACCGCCTACAGACCGGCCCCCAAGGTGATTTGACCCTCAAATCAGAGTCGGCTCTGCAAAAACGGTGTATTAAATGACCTAAATGAACCCTAATGCGCCCTTATTCACACCTGGAAAAGGTTACAGAACCGCCCTTGAAACTGCTATAAAAGGCTGTGAGGACTCATTGTTTCAACAGGGAATTCGAAGCATCGTTACGCTATCCAGATGAATCAGAGCTCAGCCTTTGACAAACAACTCATCAGCAGTGTAACCCAGAGTTCTTTCATCACTCAGTTCAGTTCTATTCAGTTGTAAGGAAAGCATTGTGTTGAGGGCCCCGAAGAGCCTTCCGCTGGAGGGAGAAGGAACCCCTGGTCCCTCTCTTCTGCGTGCGCTCTGGTTTCAACAAAGCACCTGCCTGAAACCTTTGATGAAACTTATGTCTGATGTTTAATGTTCTTTGTCCATTTTCGTAGTATTATTTGCTTTCAGTTCATAGTTAGATTATAGTTTATTTTTGTTTATATTAACCCTTTTGCTCCACAACATCCTGTTCTGCCTTGCCAAGCCCAACAGGGCATGCTAGCGTTCCTATTTTTGCTCACCTAGTGACGATTCGAATGCGAACAGACTGGCGACTCCACTGGGGAGTTTAGGTATCAAATCCTCCCTCAATTGGGTTTAATTCGCTTTCCTTTTTGTTTTATTAACCTGCAGGGACACAAATTGGCCTCCGCCGACCTGCGAAACAGTCGATTCACAGGCGAATCGAGAGAAATCCATTCGGAATTTCTTTCTCGGTAATTTATCGCAAGCGCGCAGGTTTTCCACCACACAGACGTGCGCATGCGCTCTGGTTTCTATTATAGTGAGCGCGTAGGCGCAGACACGCCTCTGTCCATACTAACAGCCGCGCATTTGAACCAAATTTTTCATTGTAAGGTTTTGGATGTGGGGGAAGTCAGTTTCCTTCTCAAAGAATGATGTCATGCATGCTCTAAATACTGCACCACTTAGACCCCTCAACTTATAAAGGGG
>ML810363.1:6879-17532 GCA_009831015.1 Picea engelmannii
ACCTCCTAGCCACTAGGGAGTCCTCTCAAAAGGGGTATTTCTTGATGCTAAAATATACTTTCATCTACAACCACTAGGGTTGCATAAACCCTAATCAAACTTCTCAAATAACTCTTAACTCAACCACTAAAAGTTACCTAAATTTTTCCCACTTGAACTACTAGGCCTAGCGCATTTTTTGGTAGACTTTGGGGAAGTTTTAGTGGCTGATTTTCTTGCTGTAATAACTTGTTTGTTACAGAAAATAAGGCTAAATATTATCTTTGCAATACTATTTTGTAACAACCTTGTTTCATTGCTAAAGTCTAATGTTATCTTACTTGAAGTGATCTATTTGTTTCTATTTTATCTCTTGCTCTTTCAATTAAACTTTTAGCAACTTGTTTGCAACATTCATTATCATTTTCATTGCTGATATATACTGTTACTAACTTCTACAATTAGGGACAACAATCTTAACTTGCTTGTCCATCATATACTTGGGCTTGTATCTTTTTTTTCCTTATGCCTCAGGCATGTACAATCATCATTGACAAGGTCTACTACTTCTTGGCACTCATGGCTACCACCAAGACCTTATTAAAGCCTTTTATACACTTAGTAACTTGAAATTTAGGGGGAATCCATTCATACACCTCACTTTCCATATCATTTCCCCCTAGGGTCACTGAGATCTCCCCCCTTGAGGTGATTCTATCATCTCTAAAGTGACAGGAATACCTACGTAAGGTGACAGTGGGTAGGTGTTCTCAAATATGTTTTCATTTGGTGGGTGGGTCGGGATTTTCCCAACCTACAACTTGTACGGTAACATTTTTTCATCGTTGCCAAGGAGGATTTTGAATCCTCTTCCGAACCCTAATGACACTTTGGCAAGCTATCCCAAAGCCTTTTCCCCTAGCTTGCGTGGCGACTCTACCAAAAGGATGTTCCCTTTCCACCCTTGATGATCTCTTCTTGAAGATCATTTGGTGACTCCACCTTCCCAGAACCTACCTTTCCTTGTCTCCCCGTTTCCATCCTTTGATGAACCTTGATATCATCTAGTGACTCCATTGAGGTATTACCCTAAGTGATGGAACCATGGCCTCACGAGACTTACATGGGATTTCCATAATGTATATCCTTCTCTTGATGTTAAAAATATCTCCGGATATCCAAATCACTGGTCTATAGAGTGGAGGGAAAAATTCCCTAAATTTAATGGTGATCCAGCTCTAGCAGTCACCCATGTCATGAATTATATGAAGTATGATTCAAGCTTAAATGTGATACATGAAGACGTGCTGATGAAATTTTTTGTGCCTTCACTAGAATCAATTCAAAAGGATTGGATTGCACACTCATGTAATCCAAAGAGTATCCCTTCTTCTACAAAGCTCATTGAAGAATTTATCAGGCGTTATCGACCAACTACTCAAAGTTTGCAAGATGCTTTCCAAGAGCTCAAACATGCTCTTTGTAGAGAAGGTTTTTTGGTCGATGATGAGACAATATATGAAGAGGTGCTTGAAGGACAAACATATGAAGAAAGTTACCAAGAGGATCTCGATGAATTTTCTCATGTTGAAGATCGAGATGATACATTTGATGAAGATGAAGCATATATACCCTTCCACTTGATGAAGATGTCCATGCCTGTGATCCTCCTACACATTAGGAATATAACATGATGAGTTGCGACGCTTTAGAATATCTTGATGATACTTTATTCCATGGCCTTGGAAGTGAAGAAGTATTGGAGGAAACCTTGGATACGATAGCTCCTCTTGAAGAAAAGAGATCAAAGAAATATGCACTAAGGATCAAGCCTCTTGTGATGAAGAGGCGATGGAGGGGTGTGTCCATAAGAAGAAAGAATAATTTTGATAAAGTGAAACATGTTGAGGTACCACTATATTTGCTCCCGCTTCATGAAGGTGAGGTTTTCCAACCTTTCTCTCCTCCTACACATGATGTTGAAGAAGCGATCAGTCTTGATGATGAAGAATTTGAAGATCTAGTTGAAGACGTCCATGCCTCTACTCCTGCACACATAGACAAAGAGATGATCATTTTCAGTCATGATGTTGGTCTTATGAAACAACCTTTAGATATGGTTGATGAGCATATAGACACTTTCATACAGACTGACAGACATAGGTGGGATCTTGGTCATCTCAATTTTTATAGAGACTCTATTTACGACATTGAGGGTAGCCCTCAAGAAAAGGGGTTTGAGTTGTCATATTCAGAGGACTAATTTTCATGCGTATATGATTCATATGTTTGGAAGCCTGATGATGAAATGATTACAAATTTATTCGAGGACGACTGATCGTAGCATTTTCAGGATGATTTTAAGTCATCCCTTAGGACTTGTGATGCATATATTTTGGGGGATGCGGACTTGTTGTATGAGGACTCTCAACCACCTTCATCCTCAATTTTGGAGGAATACCAAGACGTGGCCATCTCAGAGCAATCAGAGGTTCACTCTACAAAGAGGAAGTATTTTCATATCGAGTATCTCTATAAGGATTCACAGATGAAGAGGTCACACTTTTCTTTCTCTAGACCCGAGTTTGTCTCTTACCACATATCTTCATCTCCTGGAAGCCATGTAGTTTTTTTTTCAATCTCTCATCTCCTCTCAGTATTCAACAAGTAGTGGATCTTTGTGCGTGAATGAATATGAACTGCCATCTATATACGGTAGTCCTCTTTAGAGATGGGTTGATCGAGCTTGTGTCTATCACTTTAGGCATGATTACTTGGATGATCATAGTTGTGGATATTATTTCCAATAGGATTACCTCCCTCCCACCCATCTCCATGAGTTTCATTTCATTTCATGATTATATATCTATCTGTGCTCATGATCATTACGTGCTTGACTTATCTTTGTTGTTTTACATAATCAAGCACATCAGGAGATACTTTGAAGGGATGATCAACTGGTTGCACTAGTTGTATGACTTCACCTGACATCATCTATTTCCTAATATTCAGGGCCCCAAGGCCCCTAGATATTACTTTCCTTGCATTTTAATATTGATTTCTCATGATAGTTTAGATACATTTCATATTTCATTTTTCTCTACTTTCATGCTTAGTTTAGAAATTTTTGAAAAAAATGCTAAAATTTTATTTTCTAGATTAGTTTCCATTTTGATTTTGATGTATATGGATGAAGGGTGATAGAACCACCCTATATTTTACAGTGTCTTGTTTTAGTGTAGGCACGGGTCTACCAGGAGATGTTGCAGTTCTCATGCACTCTGCGACGAACACATGTCCCCAAGTAGGAGCCGGATGTTATCCCCATTTTGTGGATAACTAAGGAGATGATGTCTCGAGGCACTTAGGTTGTAGATATGGAGTTTTGAGAGACCACATGACTAGAAGTGTTCACTTTCACATATGGAAGCCCGCTCTATCACCACAATTTGGATCCATTGTCAGCACATCCACCACACTAGCTAGTTTCTAGACAACACATGGGTCTTGCTCCATGCGGTACAAGTCAGGTATTGTGGCTGGTAATCACCCTAATATTTGAGGCATTTGAGCATGTTGTATTTACGCTACTTTTGATTATAGAACGCCTTCTTGTAAATTATGCTTTTGACCCTATTTCACCTTGGTGAGTATCATAGATTTCCTAGTAAGTGGCCAACCTTTGGGGAAGGTTTGCAATTGGTGATCCCTTGAGGGGTTATCATACCATTCTTTACCATACTTACCACTTTCCTCTCATTATGTTCCCATCATATTTCCCTCTTCTAGGCCCTTTGACTTTAGTGACCCAAGAAGGGCATGTACCTCATTTCATGGGAAGAAGGGGTTGAAGGCCTAGGGGGATGGTTGTTGTCAAAAGATAAAATACTAACACAATAACCTTCTAGATGCTTGCCCACGGATCCCGGGGACAATGAAAAGTCTCTCATAAATAAAACGAATGGGACCTGTAAAAGAATGACTAATAACAAAATTCCAACCAGGGAGGAGTATGTGTGGGCATTGTTTTTATTGCTTAGGTAGAAGCCCCACACATGTTTTCAAATTGGGGAAGTATGATGTGACTAGGGTAGAGTCAAGGTGGGCACAATTTTTCATGCTTAGGTAGGAGCCCCACCTTGGCTTCAACTTGGAAACATCCTAAAAGAATAAAAGGAAATTAATGGGCTTGGAAAAAGGTTGCATTGAGGAAGAAGGTGCAACACACCCCCTACAATGGCACCCATAAATGAGATAATACGAGCCCTTGTATTTCATGAAACTCATTTACCTATGAAGTCTACCCTCATATCCACCTCAACATCCACCACATGACCTTGAATGGGCACCCTTGGGAGCATCCCTTGCTTGAGGGTTTTGGTATACCCAATAGGACTTCTATGACACCCCTCCCATACCTAAACTTGGTCAATTGTATAGGGTCTTGGAGAATTTATTTAACTTGCCATGATATTTTGACTTGATATCCTTGGAGGGCATGCCTATTTGTTTTGCATGACCTTGTTTGGTGGACAATTTTGGAGGAACAAGCCTAGCTTGGGATTCCATGGGGATTGAAGTGCACAGGTTGGATTCCAAGGGCCCACATGTTGGATCATGATGAGTTTCCTTTGTAGGTGTAGAATACATCATGTATGACCTTACCTAGCCCCTATTACCCAAATGACTTGCCTATGAGAGGCAAAACATCACTTTTGGAGGCTTGGCATCATGCTTGAGGGGGTTTTGTGGTGATGGAGTTAATGTGCACTGACACTTGGCATGATTTGACCGGAGGAGACATGGATTGACCCTATAACATGAAGAGGAGGCTCTAGGAGCCCCAACGACCTCCATTTTCTTCTCCAACGACTTGCTCAAAGTATCAAAATGTCCCCTAAATGGGTGACATCATCTTGTTTTGGGGTTTCTAATATGCTAAAGTAAAAATTAAATATTATTATTTGGTTCAAGGGTAAGATAAGGGTCGTTGACCCCTTATCTTATGTTTTACCCTTGCTAAGTGGAAAAACTATGTTTTAAAACTTTCGTATAAATAGAGATCATGTGAATCTTATTTAAAAACATAACTCTCTCATTGTGAGAAGTACTTGGCTGAAATTTTCGCTATCTTTGAGCATTATGGTGTTTCTCTCTCGTTCAAATGTTTTATGGTGCTACCTTTTGGTGAATGGATGAGGAGTGAGCACACCTCTTGGATGCTTGTTCTCTTGATCTTGAAGGGTGATATTTCTTGGTGAAACTAGGGTTTGATCTCTCTCTCTCTTGGAATTGGTAAGGAAATATCTACATTGTTAGTTATTTCTTGCTCTTTATTGGTTATGTTTGTTTGAAACCCTAGGAGGATTATGTTGGATACACCCTCCATTAAGCTTCAACTAAATTTCTAAAGTTCACAAGCTATTTTGCAAGGGTTTCTTGGAGGAATACAAGTGTGTATACTCTCTTAGATTTACCCTAAGTTTGATTGGCATACCCTAGGAAGTAAAAGGGCTTACACCCATAGGGTCTTTAATGATATAAATATTTATTCTAAGACTCCATTCACCCAATTTTAAAGGCACTAATCTGAATATTTTTCATTGGAGAAATATAATAGCGCATTGAGAAACATGATTTTTTTCCTTTTCAACTTTCTGCAATCTAGGTTTTGTTCCTTGTGCCTAGCACACCTCCTAACCACTAGGGAACCCCCTCTAAAGGGGTATTTCTTGATGCTGTAATAGAATTTCATCTACAACCATTAGGGCTGTAGAAACCCTCATACGAATTCTCAAATAACTCTTAACTCAACCACTAAAATTTACCTAAAATTTTCCCACTTAAACTACTAGGCCTAGTGCATTTTTTGGTAGACTTTGGGGAAGTTTTAGCAGTTGATTTTCTTGTTGTAATAACTTGTTTGTTACAACCAATAAGGCTGAATATTATCTTTGCGATACTATTTTGTAACAACCTTGTTTCATTGCTAAAGTCTAATGTTATCTTACTTGAAGTGATCTAGTTGTTTCTATTTTATCTCTTGCTCTTTCAACTAGACTTTTAGAAACTTGTTTGCATCATTCATTATCATTTTCATTCCTGATATATATTGTTACTAATTTCTTCAATTAGGAACAACAATATTAACTTTCTTGTCCATCATATACTTGGGATTGTATCTTTGTTTTCCTTGTGTCTTGGGCAAGTACAATCAACATTGACAAGGTCTACTACTTCTTGGAACCCTTGGCTACCACCAAGACCTTATTCAAGACTTTTATACACTTAGTAACTTGAAATTTATGGGGAATCCATTCATACACCTCAATTTCCATATCATTTCCCCCTAGGGTCACTGTGATTCCCCCTTGAGGTGATTCTATCATCTCTAAAGTGACGACAATACCTACCTAAGGTGACAGTGGGTAGGTGTTCTCAAAGTTGTCGCCATTTGGTGGTTGGGTCGGGATTTTACCTACCTACAACTTGTGTGATAACACACTTCAATTCTCATATTTATAATCTGACACTACAACTGACTTCCGCATCAATCTAGATTTGGCAATTTGTCATTTTGCATTGCTTCCAGAATTAGAATTTTTGGCCAAAATGGCTATCTCCCAAACAGAGCAAAATTGACAAAAATTCCCTCAGGACAAAGTTGTCTGGATTGATGAGTAGATAACAAGTTGAGAAAATAGAATTTTATGGAAAAGTGATCTAGGGTCACCTTTATTCCTCTGAAGTTTTCAAAAATCCCCCTGAAGCGCTCGAAAATAGTGGATTTTTCCCTAATTCAACATCTCTACTCCACACCCTTTTGAATTTTACCAGGATCCTAAATGGGTAGCTCCATGCATGATTTTTGATTTATGTATCAAATTTCCACCCTTATCTGGGACCAGGTTACCAAGCACAACCCACACCTTCAAAAGTCACTATTTTGCGTTTTTCAAAAAATAGAAGCAAAATTAGTCGATGTCCCTCATTGAAAATCTTATATCCCACGTTACTACAGACAAATATTGAAAATTTCATCCAAAATTGAGTTGAAATGCTCCTGTTATGCCCAAACAAGTTTTAGGCTCTCGATTGTTTTTTGGTAAATTACCAGTTTTCTCCTTCCATTTTCCTCCTCTTTTCCGCTTCTTATTCCTTCCTCTCTTCTCTCTTTTCTTCTTCTTCTCTTATTTATCCTTTATAGACGATCACTCATTTTCGTTGATGTATCAATGTTTGGATCTCTTCCACTCGTCGACGTATGGGTGCACAATTTTCTTTCCTCGCCGACATATCGACACAAGATCCATTTTCATCATCGATACATGTTGTATCAGCGACTTCTCCCCTTTCTCGCCGATGCATCGACAAAACACTCCTTTCCCATGTATCGACGATGAGCTACTTTTTATTGCCGGTATGTTGGCGAAGAAACACTTTTTTATTGTCGGTATATCAGCGATGCAAAACTCTTTATCGACAGTATATCGACGATAATTTTTTTTGATCTTTCGTCGGTGTATCGATGATGAAAACATTTTTCTCACCATTGTATCAACAAAACTTCATATTTTCGTCGACGTTCGGGCGATGAAAAGTTATTTTCCGCCGAAATGCTTCCTTCATTGACAACTTAGGTCCTTTCCTTGTCAGTGTATCGACAAAGATCTTCATCTTTTTTCGCCGATACAATGTATTGGCGATGAAAACTTGTTTTCCTCTTTTTCAACGATTTTCAAAGTTCTGATCCTTTTTTCTTCGTCAATGCACACTATATCGCACATGTATTAGTAGCTCCAACATTTTCGACACTTAACCAAATTTTATGATTTTTGAGGCTCACGATGGTTGGAGAAATACCCCACTCGGCCATCTGAGCCAATTTTAACCACTTAGGGGCCAAATCAACCCCCATACAACAACAATAACACACAAAAACTTAAATTTAGGGTATTGACCCCAAATTTACATGTTGGTCAAAACATATTTTTACTCAAGACTACATACAAATTTCAATTTTTCCTATTGTAGCAAACCCATACAAGCATGATGTTGAAATCGGAGCTCTTATACCACTCTATAGTGTCCCCACTACCTAATCCATTGAAAATTTTATAATACCATAAAATTAAATGCATCTAACAACATTTAAAAATAAATCCAAATCATTTAACATTCACATAATGACATATAAATTGCTATAAACTTAGGGTTCGTGCACAATAATAAAAATCCATGAATTAAATTGATACACATAGATAAAAACACTTATATTTTAATAGCAAGTGAGAAACTGATTGCAGGGGACGAACATTCTTCCCAATAGATTTTATACTCCAAATCATAACAACAAATCACCCCTGAGATGGGTTATGATTCTACAAAAGAGGGTGTCTTTCTCACGACCCAATTCACTCCCATAACCAACTAATTTTCTAATAGCTCTCCCAATCCTCCAACTCTCTTCCTCTCAACCTATGAAACCCAAGGAATTGGGATCCCCTTCATTGCACATAGTCCCTCATGCCTTACCTCTTCCCTCCAAGGGAACAAAGCACAAGTTTGGCAAGTGATCTCTAATATTGGGGACTCTAGGGATGCTAGTTTCCCCAGGAAAACTAACAGGTCAACCCATTGTTCAAGGGAAATTCACTCACACAAAAATCTCCCTCTCTACAAGCCTAATAGCCCCACTTATTCATGTAAAAACAACTACAAAAAGCTTCCCACAACGCCTACTATGACTACCCGCAAGCTCCAATGCTCTCCACTCTTTTGCTGCTCCAAAATCTGCATGCAAAAACTGCCCACAAAGGCCACTCGAATTTCATTTATATCCATGATAGTTGACTCATATTCCCCAAGGTTGATTGTACTTATCCTCCATGCTCTCATAACTATGAGATGCGACTTTTCCCACCAACCCCTCTTACATGTGTTTAATGATTGGACTCTCATACACTCAAAAGGAAAATAGAAAGGTTCACTCAAAATAATAATTTTGGGAAAGTGGTTTGGAACTAATACCAAGGAATAATTCCCCTCCATTGGACCTTTTTTTAGACATTGCTAGACATTCCCATATCATGGAAACTTAGGCCCCATTTACTTTGTCCGTGTCCACCCGCATCCATTGTCACATTTATTTTATTATTACGATCATATACAATGTTTACAATTACATATTCGGGCCTGTAGCCATATATCGTATTTAAATTACAGATCACTAACATGGGGATGTTACAAAAGACATTGGTTACCACTGCATTGGAACAATAGGAGCTTCAACAACTAGAGGTAAGGGGTAGGCTATTGAGGCTAGATGTTCTATCGATTGGTATTTGGGCTAAGGTTCAAGGTTACTACATGGCATCATAAAGCTGGAGAAGGAACAATGGAAGTCAAAGACTTCTTAGACTCGGTTGGAACTAGCTCCAATATAGTCATCATCGAGGAAAATGGAAAGAAAATGTTACCGAGAAAAGGCAAAGGGCCATTACATTATGCAAATCTAGGCCCATCTGAACCCAATTCACCTTAGATATTTTAACTGTTTTATTCGTTATGACTATTATTCTCCTTAGTAGATACTATAGTATGAATAGTCGGTTCTGTCTTATAGATTTTCAGACGATTATACATAAATTTTTGATAATCTATAGAAATGTATGTATGAAGGAAAGATGATATGTCATTAGGATAGTCACAATATATATTGCAATGTTATTAAGCCTGATATACTACACTGTCTAAAGAACATGGCAAGTAATGTGGAATTCAATCATTTTTTATGGATTTCATACTACCAAGATTGTAACTTTTTGTAAAAATTTATATAAGTAGACTAACTTAAAAAAAAAAATCTCCTCCATTAATATTCTTTGATGATATATAATGCTGAAATTAACTAAGTTTTTAAACTAAATTGTGAAGAGAAAGTATAACCTAGTATATATAGAGATATTTAATCGTTAATACTAGAGAAAGAATTCATAGGTTTCATGTGAATGATAAAAATGTTTTTGAATATTAAAAACATGAAGGAATTCAATTATATTTTAAGAAAATCATAATTAAAAGAAATATTAGATAATAATGAGAAGTTTTCATTAAAAAAAGAAGAAGAAATTTAATTATATTTTAAGAAAATAATAATTTAAAGAAATATTGGATAATAGTGAGAAGCTTCACCTTTCATGAAAAAACTCATGCGAAGGATAAAAATGTTGTTGAATATTTTTTTTTGTGTATAAGGGAAAATCAAGAATTAGGGCAGGGTCATACTCACATGATACATGGTCAATTTCGAATGCTATCATTATAATCTCCACACGTATTCACGCTTCTTCCACATGCAACACACAGGATTAGCCGAGATTTGAATCAATAACATTAGAAGGAATACGTTAACAATACTCTATATCACCAACTGATCTACACCCCCAAGGGAAAAAAATGTTGTTAAATATTAAAAATATAAAGACATTCAATTATATTTTAAAGAAATCATAATTACACAAAATATTAAATAATAATAGAAACTTTCATAAATAAAAAGGAATTCAATTATATTTTAAGGAAAGGAATTCAATTATATTTTAAGGAAATAATAATTTAAATAAATATAGGATAATAGTGAGAAACTTCACCTTCCATGAAAACAAATCACAT